>OOFG01106863.1:0-15339 GCA_900323295.1 Molva molva | reverse complement strand
AGAGACACCCAGATGATGCGTCACTCACTTGATCTGGCAGACAACCTGATCGATTGTCCTCTTCAGAAGGGCTTGTATGTTTCTGATCAAGTCAATTTCCTTTCAAGACAAAATAGAATGTACTTAAATTAATAATGCATTAATACAGATCCAGTTAAAAGCGACTGGTCAATTGTATGACTTACCTTCAAAAGCTCGTCCTCGACAGCATCTTTAACAAGTTCGGGTCCTAGCCGCCTCTCCCGGCAGGTGAAGTTATCGGTGGCGATGCCGTATGGAATTTCGGTGGCGTCCAGCGCTTTCTCCAAACGGGTCTTTAGAAGGAGCAGTAAGTCAGTCTCAGCCAATAACTTCTCGATGTGCCCCTGCAACTCCGACTTCAACAAGTGGATCTCTTGCAACCTCCCGCCAAGGTGGCGCGTTCCCTCTGACTGTCTGCTCTGAGCATCTGCTTCAGTTTTCTTGCAAATACTTTTGGACAGTCGCTGTATCCTATCGGCTGCATTTGTATCTGTTACAGCCTGTTGGATGATCGCGTAGTTGTTCGAGTGCCATTCCACTGGCGTGTACTTCGCGGAATGGTAGCCCACGGTAGCTCCTCCGTTTGACGGGTGAAACGCCTCTTGTACTTGCGGGGACGCAGCCGATAAATGCTCATTTTGGAATGCGTGCTGCGGTGCAATAGCACTGCTATACTGTCGAGGTCTTGACACTTCCATATCCGAAGTCATTTGATCAACGGTTGACATGTTGAGATACGATGACGGCTGGACGGATGGGACGCTGAACACCGTTGGTCCACTTTAATGTTTGCGTGGTTTTGCCATGGTTACGCGGCGTTCACACCGGTCTTATAGGTTGCTACAGTAACCAGTAACACGATACCTCGCTTTCCCCACTACTTCAGCTTTAGGCGTTTGTGTAACATTTAGCCTAGGCTAATACTAGGCAATTTCAAAATGTTGAAGTTGTGTGTGACACTTCTAGGCAGGGCCGTTTCTAGCTTTTAGGCAAAATGAAGGCCCTAGGCAAAATGAAATTTGGGGGGGGCCTATTTTCGGAAACTATGATGGTGGGTTCCAAAAACTCTTAACATCTTTATTTCTCTCAAATCAAATCAAACATCTCAAGTTCACCCCAGCAACTTGAACCTACAGAAAATGCTATGAATGGGAAACACTGGGCCCCCCCTTCATCAAGAAACTCCTGAAAACGTACGGGATTTACTTAATCTGCATTATACCTTCTCCCAAATGCGCATAAATAAGACATGCTGAATTTTATGCTGAACTGTTGTTGTAAATGTAAGGAGCACATTTGTTAAATAATAAAAATGATGTACATATATCGCTTTTTTAAATTTTAGGCCATTGCGCAGCACAATCATAAATAATGACACTAGTTTCCAGTGGCGGCCCCTGAGCTGGCCGCTAGAAGCTAGAATGTTTTTGTGACTGTTACTCAATAAGACCATAATTTAGTGCCTTTCCAAGGCACTTTGACGTCACGATGAAGGGACACCGGCGGCGAGGTGTCTGGAATGAGACACCAGAAAAATGAGGATAACTAGCAAAAGCTCCATCAGCCTTATGAAAGGCAAGCTCATTTTGGTACCCTGATCACAGTGACACACAAACCTTAATTAATTATTATTAACAATGAGCAAGAATGTGAGGAAATGCATTTCAATAAATCCTCAGAGCACATTCAACAACAGAAAGATATGTATATAGATGTACCTTTGTTGATATATTGAAGGGTATCATCACGTTTTGAAAATCCCACTGTATCCCACTGTTTGGTTTTGTCCAAATACGTTGCAGCAATAACAGGTAGAGTCATCCTTATCATGTTCCCCTCTCCGCTGCCTGCGGGCTGTTGGATTAGTCTGCCCATAGATTTGCCACTCAGGACTTTCTCCACAAGCATGTTCATCTGCGATCCTCCTACACATGAATATAAATCCCCACACACAGAACAATTACAGACGTTAAGGATGAGAAAAGATTCCCACCAACAATAATTGAGGCTACAGAGAAGTAGGTAGATCACAACATCGTGCTTATCCAATAGGATACTGCACACGATCATCGTAAAATCGAATTCAAAAAATATATTTATTTGACTGATTATTAATTAATTGCTTAATATTGCATCTTACCTGTAACATATTTGTGAAGTCATAGGTGTGTTTGGAACAATATATGCCACATCAATTGGATTTGTAATAATCTCCACCTGTTTACTCTCTGGAAGTTTAATAAAGTTTTGGAAACAGACCATCACCATTATTACTTGTAATATTTGGGAGTTAATTTGTGTTTTGTACCATATGAATGTGGTAAGTAGACTAAAACTTACGGCTTTTGCCAACCTTCAGGTTTCTATTCACTTGGACTTTATTCTTTATTCCATCAGGCTATCAAAAAAGTACACTTGATTTTAGTTACACATTGTTCAATGACATTGATGAAATTGAAGTAAATAAAATGTCTGGATGAAATGCAATCATCAAACTATAATTTGTACTAAATACATGTGAGGTCATCAGCACAGGAATGCAATAGGAGCATATAGTTATTAAAAATATATATTATCCCATCACCCGTTTACTTACCACTACCAGCAGCTCCTTTCTAATACCATCGTCAATTTGTCTATCCCTCACAGAAGCCTTGACCTCAATAGGGAACTTGCCAGGCTTCATAGGGATTATGATGAAAGGCACGGAGCGTGTGCTCTCGGCAGAAACTTTAACTGTCTGAGTGTACTCCTTTAGCTTTGATGCTGAACTGCACACATCCGTTAACTCTATATATACCTGGACCTTTGGTTGAGAGTAAAAACAGGACAATCGAAAGAGCATCATAGTATAAAGTAGTGTAGAGTATAAAGTGATGGGGAAAGAAATGAAGATGCATGATTATACGAGTGCTTATCACTGAATTCCCTTTTCCCCCCACAGTGGTTTTGGAAACGTATTTAACAAATTAGACCAATAATATTCAGACTTACTGTGATATCATCCAACAGATAGTTATGAAGGATTGCCTTTATTTCGATTTGTTCTCCACGGACAGCTGAATAGGGTAGTCTAAGATCAATGAAGAAATCCTTCTGCACAATTATCTTCAATGTGTCATCTACACAGATACCTTTAAGAGGAAAGGAGGAGACAAGATTGCGTAATGTGACCATAATGAAACGAGAGGAAAAATGGGAGCATGTATCAGATAAGAAGGTAATAAGGACAAAAGCTCATGAGACTAAATGGAAATGGGATGTGTTGGATACGAGGCACATGCACAGGCTGAAGAGAGGAATGGGCACCATGAGTCGGAGACAGACTGATTCCAGTAAGATGCCAGGTGGTGATTGAGTCTTTCAACGCGGTCGTTTTCTCCAAAGATGTTGTCTTACTAAATTATGGGAAAGACGTTATTTATGTGTTGTCAAATTTGCATCACATATTTCATCTTAAATGTTTCAATAATAAATTATAAATCACAAATCAGAAAAAACTAACACAACTAAGATCAAAGGCCTGGCTAAAGCGATCTTTACGTAAATTATTCGGTTGGCTCACCAGTTAGTTGTGCCGTCAGGGCAAAGAGGGAGTTTGTAATCTACCCATAGCCAGCTCTTGGGATATTCAGAACGAGTATTAATTTCCCTGCTGTCCTTGAAGACACTATTCCTCTCCTCGCCTAAAGTGTCGAATGAAAAAAGTTAAGATATTGTCATATCAACATTTCTGCTGCTAATTTCTGCCTTCCAAATCTTTTCCTTTAGATTTCTAAATCTTCTTTAGAAATCTTCTTCAAACTGATTTTTCCTCAGTCTTCATCTTTTCTTTCCTCCATGATGTGGTTTGTCAAGGCAGTCTAGAACAAGACCTCAGGGCCTGTGTCTTTATTCTATTGCCCTTATCAAGGATTATCCAATGCCATCCAAGTCCATACTCCACATCCCTGATACTTACTGCGAGCCGCGTAGAGGGCTTCAGTTTTACTTTCAGTTCGTAGTTTGGTTAGCTCTTGGCAGCACTTGAGGAAGGCATCAGCACAGGCTTCCCCATCTGAGATGTACTCCCTGCGCCGCTCACAGCTGTACGACAGCGGCATTTTCCTCATCCCATCCAAACAACATTGTTGCTTCAAGGTGTCTGTATATTCACTCACTGAGAGGGGCACAGAGCAGAGGTGAAGGCAAACTATAACTGAACTATAGAAAAGTATAAAGTAGTTGGATAGTGATTTTTCACATCTAAATACATATATTTATATTAACAATGCTGACCGTGTTACTAGAGGGAACTTGGCATTAATAAGAGATAACTATGGTGTGTACCCTACTTACAAAACAACTTGTCTGGTGGCTGCATTTTACTCACAGAGGGTAGTTCTAACATCGAGTGAAGCAGATGCCCGCTTCGTCCTTGTTGAAACTTCACATTTGAATACTGGAACAGAACAATGTATCATATTAAACATAACATAATAGTGAACTTAAAAGTAATAACAAAAACAATATATATAATAGTATGCAGTGCCATCACTAGATTTTTTTGCATAAAAGTAAACAATGAACTAACTTTACAAACATATTACAACTATTGAAAGGAATATAACACCAAGAGTCTGTGTTTGGACCCCAATGTCCCTAATCTTACCTAATCTACTGCCTAATAACCTGTTGCTGTATTCACTGTAAATTACTCTGGATAAAAGCATCTCTTAAAGCTGCTGTATTGGTCTATTGGTCTCATTGGATCCCTTGGCCCCACCCATTAAGCATCTTTCACCTGCCTCTACCAGCATGCGCTACATGCATGAGCAAAGTGCTAAAAACCACTACACATTTATGTCCGTCATTTTTAATCCAGGTCTGTATAAATACCTGGTTACACTGATACCGTATGAGTAAACTCTGAAAATAGTGGTTTAGTAACATTTATAATGCATAAATAAACATTGCCGTAAACCTATTTATCCAACATGTTGCATTAATAATGTATAAGCAGCAATATTTTAGATGCCAGTTTCTTTTAATCGAAGTTGCTCTGGGTTTTGCTTTCTGGCTGTGTAACCTAACACAGATGTCTTTTTTTGTAGGAGGAAACCGCAGCACCCGGAGGAAACCAACATGAAAATATAATAAAATAATATACAAACTCCACCCCCCCTGGGGTTTGAACCAAGGACATTCTTGCTGTGAGGCATTCTTTCTGTGAGGCTCTATGACAGGAGAGAAAGTGACAATTAGTTGAGTGTGTGAGTACCTTGTCTGTCCGCAGTCCCGATAAGGTTGCTCTGAAACAACAATCCTGCATCATAGAACACTTTCATGCTGTCCATCCCTTCACCAGGTGTGCATCCTGTATCAGCCTTCTCCACTATATCCCACACCTGACGGGGGTGGAGAAAAACAATAACTTAAGTCTGATACTTTATTCCCTTATATGACCTTATACCTTCATGTCCCTCCGTTTTACTGTTTGGATTGGTGTTTTGAATTATAAGTATATAAGAAATATATCATAAGCATTTAGTGATACATGTTTACCGCGATGTTGTGGAAAAGTCCTCATGCTTTTCACAATATATTTTTCCAGTTAGTGTAAACAATACGATTTGTAACAAAGCAAATTTTGGGGAACCGTCATGCTTGGCTATTTTCTACTTAAAGAGAATGTAAGTTATGACTATAACTATGGATCTATGAGACCGAATGATGACCGTCACCACAGTCTTTACCTTGAATGATGCCATCATCTACCTATCCTCCAGACCATATATCAACAAAGTCATGTGACTGACCTTAGGAGGTGTGGCTCGTCGCCCATAATGGCCAGGAAGTGGACACACTTCTTATAGAGTGAGCTACCAGATTACCCGGGACTGGGAGGTTCTGCCTAGAATAGGCCTCAGAAATAGTGTCAACAATCCAATGGGATAAACACTGTTGACACAGGGAGCCCCAATTTTTTATCATTGAAACAGACAAATAACAGTGCGAGTCTCTCAGAGACTTGGTGCATGCAATGTAAGCCCTTAGTGCCCTTACTGGACACAAAGTCAGCAGGCCTACATCCCCCTGTGAAAGAGCTGGATCGAGCTGAAGTGTGCTGATCTCAACCACTTGGTTTACCGTCTGAGGGTTTACCACTTTAGGCAAAAATGAGGGATTCGGCCAGAGGGACACACCTGTATTATCAGCCTCCCATCTCAAACATTCCTCACTTACAGACAGAGCATGTAACTCACTCACTCTCTTGGCAGAACATATAGCCAAGAGGAAAGCTATTTTGTGAGACAGAAACTTAAGGTTGGACTGCTCTATGGGTTCATAAGGAGCTTTAGTCAGGGATCTTAGCACCAAAGGGAGATCCCACGATGGAGCTCTGAGGGTCCTGCCTGGTCGCAGGCGGTACGCTCCTTTAATGAACTGAGACACTACAGGATGTCTCCACACTGTAACACCCCCCCCTGGCTCATGAAAGAGACATAGCGGCAGTGTACACCTTAATAGTGCTAGCCGCTCTTTCTGAGTCCAAGAGTGACTGAAGAAAGCGGAGAACCAGCTGGATGGGGCAAGTGGCTGGATCTCCCTGCCTATTATGACACCACGCAGAGAACACCCTCCACTTCTGGTCATAGTTAGCATGAGTGGAGGGAGCCCTGGCATTACCTATGGTCCTCAGGACAGCCTCATCTAGGCCTTGAGAGAGGGACTGAGAAGGGGCCAAGCCCAGAGCTGCAGGACGGCTGGTTTGGGGTGCCATATCTGACCCTCTGCCTGGGAGAGAAGGTCCACCTTGACTGGCAGGGCCCAAGGTTGACCGTGAACCAAGCGAAGGAGCGTTGGAAACCAATGCCTCCTTGGCCACCGGCTGGCTATTAACACTACCTTGTAATGGCCCAGGGCGACACTGTTGAGTACCTGGGGAATCAGAGGAAATGGAGCAAAAGCGTACAGCAATCCTTCCGGCCACTCTTGAGACAGTGCATCCAACCCCAGGGGACCTCCCTGACCCCTCAGGGAGAACCATATCCTGCAATGGGTTGTCTCTACTGACGCAAATAGGTCTGTCTGCGTCACGCCAAACCGAGTCCATAAGAGGGCTACCACTTCTGGATGAAGCCTCCACTCTCCAGGGGGAGGACCAGTCCTGGACCGGAGGTCTGCTGCCTGATTTACAACCCCTGGAATATAAATTGACCGGAGCGAAGCCAAACGCTGAAAGGCCCAAAACAGGAGTTTCTGTGCCACCTGGACACAACGCAGCGACCTGGTGCCTCCCTGGTGATTTATGTGATACACAGTGCAGGAATTATCTGTTCTTACCAAGACATGCCTGCCCTGAATGGAGGGGAGGAGAGCCTTCAGAGCAAGGTGAACCGCCCTCAATTCTAGATGTTGATGTGTTCGCCACCCTAAGGGGGTCTCCACACACAGCGCACAATCCTGCCTTCCCAGACTGCCCCCCAACCTGTCAGGGAAGCATCTGTGGTTACCACTGTCCTTCTCGATGGAATGTTCCCGAGAGGGACTCCTTGGAGCAAAAGCGCCCTGTCCCCCCCATGTGCTTAAACCACTCCCCCTCTTCTATAGACTCCAAGATCTGACCTGTGTTCAGCATCTTGAAAGGTAGTATCTTTATGAAGGCGTTCAACCACCTTAGGTCTAAGATGGGACGCAATCCACCATCTTTTTTCGGCACGAGGAAATACGTGGAGTAAAAGCCAACGAGTTGTTCGTCTGGACCTACTACCACAATCGCGTCCTTCTGCAGAAGGGTTAAAATCTCCTCGGTCAAGACCTGAGCCTGGACTGGCTCCCTGACCATGGTCATACGGACTCGGAAAAGGGAGGGGGACACTGCCGAAACTGAATTCTGTACCCTTTTGATACTGTAGCCAGTACCCATGGGTCTGACACTTTCTTCCCAGCTGGGAATGAGCTTTGGCGGCCATTCCCACACCCCTATGCGGCACCCCCCTGAGGCCTTGGGTGGCGCTTCCTCTGGGGTGCATCTCTAGCCGAAGGGCGGGGCTGGAACCCTCACCGACGTTGTGATGGCTGTCTGGTACCACCACCAGAGGCCGAGAACCCTGCACCCTGTTGCCTGCCATACACCAAAGGCTCTTGACGAGCCCAAGAGGATTGGTGCAGAGACTGGGAGCCCCTAGGTCTATACCTGGCAACCGTGGCCCTGCTAAACGTGCGCTGAACACAGTCTCTTGTACGCCGAGACTGTTCAGCCTTATCCAACACACTCTGGGAGTCAGGGTGAAACACTTGTGCTGGCACAATCGGCATGTTGGTAAGATCTCTCCTAATATTCTCTGGCAGAGATGCTGCGCTAACCAAATCTGCCTTAGTGACATCATGGCAGATGACATAGTTGCGCCAATGTCCCTTGTAAGCTGGGAATGAGTGACAAGGGCAGAGTCTATCAGGCTCTTGGTGTCCTGGTCCTCTGGATTGGCCGTTCTCCTGAGAGCTGCCAATAAAATGGCAAGTGCATTGCCTGACCGGGCTGCTCGTGTGGCTGCATTGTAAGTCTGACACACCAGTCTGTCAGTCTTATTGCACTCTTTCCCTGGGCAGCGTGGATTAGCAGTCACGCGCTATGGTCCTAGAGATGTCAAGACTGCCATCTCCCGCTCAACTGGAGGCATATCCCCCATTCCAGTCTCGGGAGCATACTGGACCTTAGTCAGTCTCCTGCAGCCTGCATTGAATTGAGGCGCCCCACGAGGGGCGTTCCACGCCTTTCTGAGCATCTGCGAATAATCTCCACAGGAACAGAAACTGATTGCTGGGACTGGGAGATGCCTGCCCAAACCCCATCCACTGGAGCAGGAGCCTCAGTTGGAATATTGAGCCCCACAATTTTTGCCGCCCTCATCACCTTTGAGATGATGTCCATGGCTAAGGGCTCGCTGTCCCCTGTGTTGCTAGGGTTGGATGCCGCCTCTAATTGTGAGGATTCAAGCTGTTCTGACCCAGCAGCGCCGTCAGACTGCTCATCACTTCCAAAAAGTGAATTTTGAGCATAGAGAGAGAGAACATCAGGTTGATCATAATTCCCCACCTGATAAGCAGGTAACCTGCAAGGGGAGGATCCCTTCGAGTGTCCTGGCTCTGACGTGGTTCTTGTAGCAGGACACCGGGCCTCAACTCTACCCAATCTCTCTAACAGACCACGTATGGAGCTAGGATCTGCAGCTGAGTGTCCTCCTGCTGACCCTGGTCTCCCAGATCGCCAGCTGGTCTAGGTGAAGGTTGGGGAGCATGTCGTTTACCTGGGCCCAGCCCCTGCCTACGATCAGGGGAGCGCTTCCGGGAATGTTTCCTCGAAACATGTCCCCCTTCACTTAGCCGGACGGGCGGAGGCTGCACTGCCCCAGCACGAACAGACTGCTCCACCCGCCTGGCTCTTTGAATGCGCTCCTCCATAGGCAGTTCGACTGCTGCCCCACATGGGTTCTCAATATCATCTAATAAATGTGCCATGCCCAAACAGGAAGGGCATTCACGATGGCCATCACGGGGGTCCATGACGCCCCGGCAAAAACGACATAACTGAGATGCCATTTCTTGTTTTATTGTAAGTTTTTCACGTGAACTGAAAATAAAACAGAAGTGCCCAACAGCTAGGGATAGCTGGAAAAGGGGAACCAATAATCAAGCAACTCACAGCTGGCCACAATCACTTATAATAAAATGAAATTCACCTGAAAACACCCACTGTATGCATATAATGGCATAGAGGGAAGCAATCAGAGGCCCACCCACCGCGAACAGGGGCTGAGGGCAATACAATCAGCGCTTAACCAACTTCAATCCCAATGTATTTCATATACAGGGAGAAGAAAGCAAACAATCCCACCTGCTGCGCTAAGAGGCAAAAGGGAAATTGGAAATTAAATACAAAGAAAGAGTTTATCAAAATCACCTCCTCCACTCATTGTGCGTGAACGCACGAGGGGGGGTAACCCAAAAACCCCAACCCACTGCGAACAGCGAGTAAACATGGAGAATAGTGAACCCAGTTGAAATTAATATAGGACAAGATTACTTAATAACACCCTCAAACCTTTCTTCAACTTACTCCTGAGGAAAAAAACTGTATGAAACAAACAGTATGCTTATACAAAGAGCACTTAGCTTACCTGAAGCCGCATGCTACAGCCTAATTGCTAAGCAGCAGGTGCAACCAATTAGGCTACCTGCTACACAAAAAGAAGTGGTTAACTCTGTTATTTAAATGCAGGTGAAACAGTGCTTAACAACTCACCAGCAAATTGTTATCACAATAATGGAAGATAGAAAGGGAAAAAAACACGTACAATCCTCAGGGACACAAGGCACCTGCACCACAGTGACAGATTGTTGAGAGGTGGAGTCCCAAACATACACATCTTACCTACAGGTCTCGGATGAGGCGAGTAAAGCAAAGAGGAGGAGGCGTGGCCATCCGGGGGCTCTTATGGGCGACGAGCCACGCCTCCTAAGGTCAGTCACATGACTTTGTTGATATATGGTCTCGAGGATAGGTAGATGATGGCATCATTCAAGGTAAAGACCGTGGTGACGGTCTGCGTGAGGTCGAAATAGATCTAAATTCTGATGGGAGACAAGTTTAAATCTGGGCGAACAGGGCGTTTCACTTTCTTTCGCTCCATATATGTTTAGACCAATCATCCAGAAGTAGTTAACTGTAAAAACGTGTCTGTAAAGGTTTCAAATCAACACTGGCCACTGTAGAAATACACATTTTAAAATCCCCTTCCTGAAGCTTCATCCACTCGCGCAAATTAGTTTTCTTCGGTAGAATATCTCCGTAACGAAAACGGAAACAAGATGTTACTCTGCCCCTGGTATTCCTGGCTTCTGCTCTGTGCTGTCTCCCCCCAGAAATTCTGCTATAACTTAGTAGGACTGCTGGATCACAGATAATCGCTACTGTGATGCAGCTGGCCTATCTAAACTAACTGAGCAAATTACGTTTGCCCCGAGGTTTCCAAGTATAGACTGTGGTTACGGTCGTTAAAAATAAATCCTGTGATCCATCTCAGAGAATGGACTGATGCCTCTGCTTAAGTAAAAATACACGACAAGAGAATCAGAAGCCCCAGATGAGAGAGGTTGAGGGAGAAACCAAACCACAGGCCGGGTTTCCACTCTCTGAGAGGTCTCACAACCGGTCTCCTTCGGGAGAACTTGTGATTCCATTATTGGATTGTTTTACCATTTATCGGCATGACAATTTCCCCTCAGAGTGGTCATTATAGATGGCTTTGCACAAGATCATTTCAAAAATATAAACCCAATGCCCGGAAACGACGCCCAATGAAGTGGTGTGCTGCTGACTCCAATCTAATTTCCGGTGATTCTCTCTCTCTCAGGGTCTCCTCGTTGGAGGAAGGAGAAATGGGGGCTTGGGGTCGTTGACTTGTACCGCTTCCTCGCAACTCTCTTGTAGCAGCGGGGACATTATTTGTACGCTGACAACATGTGCAAAGAGGGTGACAGACTTTTCTTTCTTTGGAGAGTTTATTTTTCATTTTCAATACGATGACACAAACATACACCGAGCAACATCCCAACGTCACAGGTTCTTCATAAGTACAAAATAATCATGAAATTGCCAAGGTATAAACATTAAATAAATCCCCAGGAAGGTATACATATACACACACACAATATACACAGCAACGAGTCAAACCATGCTACTCATCCTTATCCCTAAGAGAGATAATCTGAAACAGGATGCAAGATTCTATCAAAAAAGCCTGTTTTATCAATGTTATAAAACCTAAGCCTTTCCAAATGTAACATATGAACCATCTCTCTTATCCACATTTGTCTGGAGCAGGAGCCGTCTTCCACGAGAGGGTGATGGATGGTGCTGTTTCACAATGGTGAGGCTTGTGAGGGCAAGGCGTCGGCCACCAGGCGCGTGTCTGTTGTGGCAACCCAGGAAGAATCACTAAACACTGGCACAGGAGTCTCTTCGCCCAAGCGGGGCTGGCGAACACACACTGCAGCCTTTTGTTTACAGGCTACAGGGCTGGTGTGCGGCACAGAGTTATTTTCTTGGGCGAAGGTTACGCACAAGCATTGAGGCAATATCAATAGTGAGGCGTTCAAATAAAGCCTTGCTCAGGGTTCCACTGAGATCCGTGTTGTATCGAGGGAAATGCCACCGTTTGCTTGAATCAACATTGTGTATAAATCACAGAGGTATTTAAGACAAGGTGGAGTGGATTCAATGATCTGCCTGAATAAAGAAATGAAGGAAAAAGCTTTGTGGTGACAGATGCGGCATCTCCCCTGCTCTGTGTCGTACGGTGGCTGTTTTACAGCCTTTCGCTCCTCTTCTCATTAGAATGCAGCTCTTGTCAGCTGCTGCACACAGAGAGGGGAGATGGGAATGATGAAACCAGGGCTAAAAATAGCCGCCTCCCAGGATCCCCCCTTCATGCCACTCTGTAAACATTCAGAGAGCCAGCGTCAGCCAGCACCGGCCTAGACCTGTGTGTGTGTGTGTGTGTGTGTGTGTGCGTGCGTGTGTGTGTGTGTGTGTGTGTGTGTGTGTGTGTGTGTGTGTGCACGTGTGTGCGTGCGTGTGCGTGTGTTCATTAGGGAATATGTTTATGTACATGGGTGTGTCGTGGGCACGAGAAATGTGTACGTGCTGCTCGCAAGCTTGTAGGACCGCTGGGCAAAATGTGTTCTGGCCTAAGCACCATATCATTGCCACGCTGCTTATCAATTAGAGTTCATCTATTGAGTTAACAAGCATGGGGTTGAAAAGGCTCTGGAGAAAAAAAATGCACAGCATACACACAGCATCATATTAAACATGTAGTTGGGACACCACTGATGTGATATATTATGTATTTTTATTTCCAAGCTTATATTAGTGCAGATGGTCAAATATGGCCAACATAAATGATAAATGACAATAGAGAAAAGGCTAAAATCCTTGAGTACATCCAGTCTTGTCTTTCCTGTCACCTGGTGTGCTCTGAAACATTGTGTGTCACTCACAAACACACAAACACACACACACACATGCACACACGCACACACACACACACACACACACACACACACACACACACGTACAATGTGGCCTCATCCAAAGCTTAGATCCAGGAGAAGATTGTATTACAATAAAGCCGACTAAAACAGTAGCAGTATTTACCCTTTGCAGGGACAGCTATTACAAAAAAGGGGACTCTTTGGACAAACATGTATGGTTTGTGTATTAAAACAAATCTTGTGTGACTCAAATCAAAGGCATTCAACACCAGAGAGCAGTATTTTAGACCAACCAAGTTACTGATGCCAACCTCATAAAATGGAGGCAGTAAATTAAAATGAGGTGCTCTTTTAAAGAAAAGATTACACTAGCTGCAAGCCCCTAATCTCTTATGAACATGCAACGGCTCTGATTAAAATTCTTCCCATGCATCATGAGGCAGAGAGCTTCATGCAGTGAGTCAATACACTAGCTCACACGTAGAGCACATCATTTAAAACAGCCAATTTGTCTTTAATCACTCAGAACAATCTCACATTCAAATCAGAAGAAAGAGCATGGCATGCACAGCCTTCTTTCCTACCCAACCATGGTGCCGTGAAACTGGAGTATACATACAAATTAGAGGGGATTTTCTAGTTCTGACATACACAGGCTGTTAATATGGGGATCTGTCGGAACAAGATGGGGTGTCTGCGCATTTCTGTCTGTGTTTCTGCGGTCATATTGCATTCAATTCCACCGATCTGGAGGGATGGATCATAGAGAAGCTGAAGGGAGATGGGTTTCCATGGCAATACTGTATTGCTTTTTTTCGTTCTTTTTTCTCTCCAGTTTGACGTCATATCAGGCTCCGTGGTAAATCCTTTGCACTAAGGTGTGTTAGCGCATGATTGTGCACGATGATGTGTGTGCGCTTGCGCTGTGTGTGTGTGTGCATGTGTGTGTGTGTGTGTGTGTGCGTATGTGCACATGCAAGCAGAAAGAGTGTTGATCACAAGGTAATATTATTAACAAATTAATAAAATAATATTAAAATAATTTTTTTATGATGGACCCTTTTTATACTATTTATTCGTGGAGGACCCTGGTTCATATAAGATAATCAGAAATTGGGGTCTTTTTTTCTTTTTTGTAATTTTGAAATCATGCATGCTGATGTCAGAGCTGCAGTATGCTACTGCTGTATGCTATGACTCCTACACAAGCCCTTTGAACTGCATCTGCTGTAGACATGGCGACTGAACTGGTTCTACTTCAAAGAACAACGAGTATTTGTTGCCGGCCTGGCTACATGACTGGACGCAGGTGCGGTGTGGTCATTTGTCATTGTGCTGAGTAAGTGGGATGTTAGGAGATGCTGATGGTGAATGTCCACTGAATGTGCAGTGGACATGCACCACATTTTAGATGGCTTTCATTTGTCCATGTGTCTGCCCATCAACTAGTCATGTAATCCAGTGTAATGCCGTCCTCTAGTGGTATTCAAAGGGAATTGTTCAAATGGACTTTAGGGCATATGATGTATGTATCTGACAGGCTCTATACATTAACTATACAGGCCAAGAAAAACCCTGTAGCTCCCTTTCTCTTTGTATTTGATGAGTTCTGTGTGCGTGCTCTGACTGAGACATAATGTGTGTGAGGGAACTAAAGTGAGAAGAAGTCAAGAAAGGAAAGGAATGTAGTGACAGGACCACATCAAGACATGCCAGGGATGAACTTTGTTTATAGTATACCTCAAGCTCTGCAAAGGGCTTACTGTGAATGGCTATTTGTGTCCGAAACTTTGATCCAAATTACGGTCTCAGCGTGTCACAACATGTACCAGGTGTCCGAATATGAGAGTGTGAACAGAAGTACACATGGGCTTGTGTGTGTGTGTCTTGGTGTGTGTGCGTGCTTGCATGTGTGTGTGTGTGTGCCGGTGTGCCTGTGTGTTTGTGTGTGTATGTGTCTGTGTGTCCACACGTGTGGGTAGGCAACTGTGAGTTGATGTGTGTGTGTGTGTGTATATGTATGTCTGTGTGTCCACACTTGTGGGTATGCAACTGTGCATTTATCTGAGTGTCTGCGTGTGTGCGTAGTTGCGCGTGTGACGTTCTGTGTGCGTGAGGTGTGTGTATGTATTTGTGTCTTGAGTGTGTTGAGTGTGTGTTGAGTGTGTGTGTGTGACTCTCAGTGTGTGTGTGTGTGTGTGTGTGTGTGTGTGTGTGTGGA
Source organism: Molva molva (assembly GCA_900323295.1). Lineage (NCBI taxonomy): Eukaryota > Metazoa > Chordata > Actinopteri > Gadiformes > Lotidae > Molva > Molva molva. The sequence goes on along the minus strand of OOFG01106863.1, from coordinate 59 downwards.
GGTGTGTGAAGGACACGTGTGATCGCCAGCCAGCCGGCAGTGGGGCCGGCAGGAGGGCC
>OOFG01106862.1:0-16148 GCA_900323295.1 Molva molva | reverse complement strand
GCGAGGCATTCCATTAAGGTTCCACCTGTTCATGATGCACACCTGCCATTCATCTCCGGTCATCATTCCTGCTGCATATAAACCCCGGTTCTTCACCCACTCATCGCCAGATCGTTGTTTCAACTACAGTGGTAGAGTTTGATTCTTGGCTTCGGTAATATATATATTTCCACGTTCGTTCCGTGTTCCATGTTTTTTCCATGTTCGTAAATCCCGTGTTCTCCTCACCCCAGGATTGCCGACTATCTACCCGTCCATCTTCCCACCTGCGTGCTCAACCGCCGGCCCACCTGCCTGTAGCGCTGCCTGACCATCCGTCCATCTTTCTTCGTCCACCTACTCAGCCCGGCGCTGTCATCCACCCTCGCCTGTTCTCTTGTTTTCTTATCAACCTCAATACAATAAACCTCTGGTTTATTTCTACCTCCTGTGTCTGTGTCTGCGCATGGGTCCCCCTCATTCAATCGTAACAGTTCGGTTTGCTAGTCACGGTTCGGGACATGTATGTATAGTTCGGTTCATTTGATTCAAAAACGGTTTTGCGCCGTAATTACGGTAAAGTGAATCGTCTCGGATGATGTGTAGTCGCTGTCCTGGCAGGGCTCAAGACTAACATTTTTTACTAACTTTTTCATTTGGTGACATAAAATGTCATGTACCATCCATCTGTTTGTTACATCTGGCACTGCTGCATCAGTGTCATGTGATTGACAGCAACGTGCTATTCACGTGACCGTACCTGTTTTCAGTTAGTTGCATCATTGTGAATAAATGGAGTACGCTCCGACGTTAGGTCTTGTTTCAGTCATCGTTATTGCAACGTAACATTGGCAGCGAGAGATGGCTGATGCTCCCTACCACAACCCTCCCCCTTCCTAGCCCTGCCGGGAGAACCACCGGTGTCGTGGCCCCGCTGGATTTCCTCGTTTGAAACGTATATCCTAGCTGCCGGCTTAGAGGGTGTTTCGGCGGAGAGGAAACATGCACTGCTGCTGCACTGTCTAGGAGCGGAGGGACAACGCGTGTTTAGAACTCTCTGCACCGCAGCGACTTTCACAAATGCCGTGGAGCTACTAAAAGCACATTTTGCCGCTCCACAAAGTGCTCTGCTCCGTCGCGTCATATTCCGACGGAGGCACCAACGGTCGGGTGAGTCGGTGACGCAGTTTGGGGCTGATTTACGGGGTTTGGCTAGCGTGTGCAAGTACGGGGCTTTACAGGACGAAATGATAAGGGATCACCTGATACTGCACATGAACTGTGACAAAATTAGGGAAAGACTGTTACTGGAAAATGATGATCTAACATTAGCAGCAGCTCTGAACCTAGCAGTTCAGGTTGAATCTGCTCTGGCATGTGCAGCTAGTTTATCCACCTCTTCTAACTCTCTGGCACTGGCCAAGACAGCGGCCACACTCGAGTCACGGGTGCCCCTCCTCCACAGACAGCAGGAGAGCATACTACTAGCCTCTCAGTCACGTGACCGCCCACACCAGCTGTGTGGGAATTGTGGCTCTTCTGCACACAATTGTAGAGCTCAGAGCTGTCCTGCCCGTGGAAAAACCTGCTCCAACTGTTTTCGCCCACCAGCCCTTGTTAGACCCGCAGGTGACACCTGTCATCCAGCTCCTCCGCCGCTCTCCTCTGGCCCTCCAAGATGACATCTCCTCTGAGCTACAGAGCATGCTCGATGGTGACATCATCGAGCAGGTGAATGCATCGCCCTGGATCTCCAACATTGTGGTGGCAAAGAAGAAGTCTGGGGGGCTGCGACTCTGCGTGGACCTAAGAGCGGTAAACAAGGCCATCATCCCAGACAAATACCCTTTGCCAACGACAGAGGAGCTCACTGCCCAGTTCCACGGGTCCACCATTTTCTCCAAACTGGACCTCCGCCAGGGTTACCTCCAGGTGCCACTACACCCTGAGAGCCGCAACCTCACTGCGTTTATCACCCACAAAGGGGTCTTCCGTTACAAACGTATGGCTTTTGGTCTAAGCTCCGCCCCCAGCTGCTTCCAAAAGATAACTGCCTCCATCTTCGCCGGAATCCCAGGTGTGGCCATCTACCTGGATGATATAGTGGTTCACGGGGCCACCGTCGAGAGCCACGACGAGCGCCTCCACAGCGTGTTCAGTGCACTGGCCAGGCACCACCTCACACTCAACGGCGAGAAGTGACTCTCTCTACACTCTCGACCTACATCAGACAAGGCTGGCCGGCGAGGGTACCAGATGAGATGCTCCCCTACTTCAGGATCAGGGATGAACTGTTATGTTGGAACGACAACTGCATCGCTCGCGGGCTCTGCACTGTGGTCCCGAGTGCCCTTCGGGCGCATGTCCTTGCTATGGCGCACGAGGGCCACTTGGGCATAGTCAAGCTCAAACAGTGGTGTCGCGACTTGGTGTGGTGGCCAGGCCTGCACTGCTTGCCTCCTTAGCGGTAAGACCAGGGCCCCAGCCCCACCCCTGCCCATGCAGCCACTGGACTGGCCGTCCCGACCCTGGGAGCACCTACAACTCGACATCTGCGGCGAGCTGCATGGTGTGCCACATGGAGTCCTCGTCGTTGTGTTGATTGACATTCTCGACTCCCTGTTCGCGCGTTAGGGCCTGCCCAAGAGGATCACGACCGACAGTGGTCCCCAGATGGTCTCCCACGAACTGTCTTCCTATCTGGAGGGGAGAGGGATATGCCACATTCGCACAGCGTTCTACAACCTGGCTGTGAATGGGGGGGTGGAAAGGCTGAACCAGTCATTGAAAAATGGCATCAGGGCCCACCTGGCACAAGGGTGCATACTCACCACCAGCCTCCTCCAAACACTGCTACATTACCGGGCTACCCGACACGCCACCACAGGAGTCTCTCCAGCCTCCCTCATGCTGGGGCGGGAGTTTCAGCTGCCTCTGGATAGGCTCCGCCCTACACCAGCTCGGGACCTAGCCCACCCGGTTCGAGCCGCCGTCGACACATGCCAGTGTCGTATGAAGGACCATTTCGACAGGGTCCGACGTGCTAAACCACCTGCCATCGCTGTCTTGAACTGGGTCAGGATTCGTCAACCTCACTGTGACAACAAGCTCCAGACGTTTTGGTCGGACCCGGTCCAGGTCAGCCATCAGCTTGGCCCGGCTCCATTCAGGCTCTCTGACGGCACACACTGGCATGCTAGCCGCCTGCGCAAGGTACACGCCCCCCCCGGGCCCAGACCTGGGTGTGCCCGCTGCTAGAGTTCTGCCGGCTGCATGGCTAGAGGCTGCACCAATCCCAGCTCCTCCAGCCCAGCCCGACAGGCCAGTGGTTGTTGCTGTACCTGAGGCCCAACCCAGTTCGGGCACGCGGCAGGCCCGAGCACCTGCGTGACTTTGTGACTGAGTATCACTCCTAAGTTCTGAGGGGGGGGGAAATGTTACATCTGGAATTGCTGCGTCAGTGTCATGTGATTGACAGCAACGTGATATTCACGTGACCGTACCTGTTTTCAGTTAGTTGCATCGTTGTGAATAAATGGAGTACGCTCCGACGTTAGGTCTTGAAAAGATTCACTTACTTTGAATCAATTGCAAAATGTTTTATTGCATAGTTGGACCTTTTTTTTTCCACCACCATCGCTTCGACAACTCTTTCCTCAGGAACCAACTATTCGCACAATAACAGGCTGCTAAGATAATATTCTCAAGTTATCTACAATAGATAACTGGAGGTCCGTCATCTACAATAGTGCTTTTCTTCACATGCTCTTGAATAGCGCTAGTGCTGCGGTGCAATTAAATTTAAACTTTGCACAATGTACAAACCCCCTTTTTAGTTTCATGATCATTTGAAGTACCCCCATACATTTCAAAGCAGTGCGTCATAATTGGAACTTACATGAATCGTGTGTCCAACGAGAGCTTGAACATCAGCACTGCCATATAGCCGCGCTATAACTTCCAGCACTGCTCTAAACCTTGCCACGCATCACAGCGCCATTACAGCTCATTATATTGAACACAGAACAAGACGCTAACCCTAACCCTAACCCTAACCCTTACATTGAAGCTCTGCTGTAACCGAGTCAGACTCGGGTCAAGAGTGGATCCGAAAACCACTGACTTCCTCCACACAGCACTTACGTGATATTGCAGTTTGGCCTTTGAAGCGTTATTCCAATAAACATGTGTTTTAACCAATTAGACCTTTCAGAAATTAAATGTATTCGTTGCTACAGCCCTATTTTAAAATGTTACATGGTGGCGCAGTGCCACTAATACATTGTCTGGGGAGAACCCTATAATATATATACGGTACATATATAAAAATCTTACCATACCGAAACCGAAAAACCGTGGTGTTGGATTTATGATTATACAAGCTGTAATGCTACAGCCATGACAGTTATTTATCATTATTTACCGTGCTCTGAGCCACTGCTCTCCTTTCATTGTATGCCTTTTATTTAGCTCTGTAACGTGGAGGCCGCTTTCTATATACAACATATTTTTATAACAGTGTAGTTGTTCCTGAGTTCCACCACCGGGGCTGTATGTAATACAAGGATATTGTGCTGGTGTGTGTACATGTGTGTACATGTGTTTACGTGTATATGTGTGGTCAAGTCCAAGAATGGTGAATGCACCGCAAAGCCAACCCACTTTTTCTTTACTTTTATTAGTCATAATAAAATAAAATATTTTAAATAATTATGGGCACACTTTACAAATGTACAAGGAAGGTAGATTCAGAAAAGTTATTTATTTATAAACACTAAGTAAATATTTGAATGCAATATTTTACAGATTATGTGGAGAACTTGATGGGGCTGTGGTTGTGGAAAAAAGGGAGGTTGTGTTTGCCAAGGGGCGGTCGGAACCCAACATAATGTCCAGCTGGATTAGGAAACTCCTGGCGGGTCCGGTGTACCAGACAAGACGGGGTGAAAACCCTGACCTTCCTTTCTAAGTAGCTCGAGCTGACATTGTTTACATTTCAAAAAAATGAAGTTATTTTGAGAAAATCATTTATTTCTAATTTCTTCATTAATTATTAGGGACCTGTGGTATAATGAAACCTCACTTTTCTGATTTTATTTTAGACAGTTGTTTCATTATTGTAACAGTTAGGCTCTAGGCCTGGATGTGGATGGTGTGCCATGCATGTAGGGGGGACTGGAACCCTGTTCATTCGTCTTACAACCTAATAAGGAAAGTAACAATGATTAACAAAATACTGTTTAATAATAAAGCAAAACACTCAGACGGCAACATCACTGCAGAGGGCAAATGTTTATCCAGGCGCTAAGCATTTGACCAATCACAACAGAGTGGGCCAGCTGACCAATCAAAGCAGACTGGGATTATCGGGAGGGGGGACCTCCCGATAATCAATGAACAGTGTGAGAGAATAATAAGGTGAATTTTTACATTAAAGCATGTAAACCTATTCAAGTAGTACTTGAACCCCCTAAAATTACCAACCTGTTATTATTTGTAGGTAGAGCTTTTTTGTGTCTTTAGGCCTTGTTTAAACATTGAAATAGCTGCTAAATACGTACATTATTAAAAACCCTTCTAACCCCCCCCCCAGACAGTGATTATGTACTTTAACTTCGAAAACACACACAAATGGATGTTTATTCATTGATTTTTGTGTAGAGGGACATGTTGACATGCGTCAAAATGGACAAAGTGCAGGACAGCAGCTTTCACTGATTAGAGTTGGATCATTTCTTACAGCTCGACGCAAGGCTACGCAACACTATTCTTTCAAGCTAGCAGGGGGTAATGCTTATGCAGTATAATAATGTTATAACTGCAATAACTACTGTTAATTAATGGTTAATTAATGAACCCATAATGTAAAGTGTTCAGTAATACTAAAGTGGTGCTTTAAAAGGAACACTTGTTTTACCCATGTATTTTGAAATACCTTACATTTACACTGAACAAAAATCTCACTCACATAACCATCACTTGTTAGTACCTTTACTGTATAATAAATGTATTTAATAGATGGCATATGGAAACTGCTGTGTATCATGCCTGTGTATCCTGTGTATATTTTTGTTGTTGCTTTTCTTCTTCAAGTGATGAAAAGCACACACTGCCATGGCACAACACCATGGTAACACCGTACATCACTGCAACCTTACATAACCCAGCGACCGATCAACAATCCATCTGTCTGACACAAACATACAATCTATCATGTTCTTCTCGCATCCTAGCCGTTCTAAAATCGAGTTGTTGTGCTAAATGTGCTAAACAAATGATGTCCCCTGCAACACTGTCAAGGAGGCCACCTGATGTCAACTTCAATTTGACAATCAACGGTTCAGCGATAACTAAGGCAATTCACAGACATTATGCAATGACGATAACGTTAATGTGTAATATATTATGTTACATCGTACCTCATTATAGCTTACACCCTTGCCATGTCAGAATTATCCTTTCATTTGGTCTTTGCAAAACCTGTTCCATCGATAACTCTTTACTATCTAATAGTTGAAGCTGGGATGTTATGTTTGTCTTCATCAGTCATGGTTGGAGTCATCAGTGCAAGGTTTTATTTCCTAAATCATTTAGAGTCAAAACAGAAGTGGTTCATGTTCTCTTGTAATCCAACCAATCAGGTCGGTCCGGAGTGCCTCCTCCCTTCTGCTGATATGCAAGATTACCCATTCCGCCGTCGGTGGATTACCCCAAAACATTGTTGTTAAAACGAGAGCAGCTCAATCTTGTTATCACTTATGCACCAACATCTACTCAACAAAAGACTTCCCCAAAGCCTTCCTCCATGGTTCGATTCTAACAGACTTAGCAGTATTAGTCCCAGAGCATGCCACAAAAGGGTTGGATCGTTTCTCCCTCCCCCACAATTAAGAAAAGATTAGATGACACACTACAAATCCACTGCATGTTCACAGGTTACTGGTGAGTCCGCTTGTCTGCTCAACAGAAGAGAGGGATTTCCCCTCTTCCGTGACTTGCTGTAGACGCAAAAAAACACATTGTTCAGCTGTAATTTGTACTTTCTAATTTGCAAAACCATACACTTGATTTAATGGTGATTTATATTCAAGCAAAGGTTTGGACTGTATTTAATTGTATCTATTTGTCATCAGTTTTGTGTAAATGTAATGTTTGTATTATTAATGAAAAGTTACGCACACGGGAGCAATAGAACAGTAAATGGCATCGTAGCGAATTTGATAACATTTATTGATTTCAGTAGAATACAATGTAAATGTAAAAGGGCAAGAGGAGGACAACATTTTTAAAAGTGTAAGTGAACCCCCTGTTTTAGCTTGAATTTTAACACTATGAGATTTTTAAAAAAATGCTTTGGGATGAGAGTCCAAGGAAGGAGGGGGGCGTGTTATTCCCATGGCTATGACCCATTTATTTTACTTTTTTAGTACCTTCGTTGTGTAGGAGCATTATAATGAGCGATGTTGTATATGAAGTGTCTGGGAAGCATAACCCTCTATAGGTCACAAACATCAAAATCAACCACTGCTCAGGTGGAGCTCCACATATCCACACACACCGTGGCATTGTACTAAAAGTGTCCGGGAAGCATAAGTGATACAGTGATACAATGGCATAGATGAGTTTATTGAAGATCATATAAGAAAAAAAATTAAGGATTTGGGGTACACTGCCCCTTTAAGCAGGACTGTGCCTGCTTATTTCCATCTGAACTACTAAGCTAAAGAGCGACTATGTTTTTATATACTACTACTATATTACTGCGCTTTAGATACATTTGTTTAAAATTGTACCCGCTGGCTGAGTCCAACAACCATGGACTCTGAATTGCATCAACCAATCAACCAATAGTGTATGGTTTGTTGCCCAACCAGAATTTATCCAATGGGGAAGCAAAGTCATGTCCAACATGATAAAGACCTACAGAGAGGCCACTGTAGGGAAATAATGTAAGGAACGGTCAAATATGTGTCACAATCAACTTCCATCACAACATCTTACAAAAATAAACAGAAATACTATATTTACCTAACTGTTTAAGTAACCTGCTGTTTAGGAGTTGAGGGAGGTGGACCCTATGTAAGCATTCTACAAAATAAGGGTATAGGAACTACTTCAATTCAATGCTATTTTCAGAATGCCTAAGACGGACATTTTTAAATTAAAACTAAACTAAAATATCATGATGTTATCTCAGTCTAAGAAAAAAATAAATTTGTAATAACCATTACTATTGTATTGAGAGTATATAAAGAGGCCCCTATGAGGCTTTTATTACATTTTTTATTGTCATCATTATTAGTTGCTATTTGTTTGATCATTTCTAATCTCTCCAGAATTTGTTGCTTTTCCACCAGCATCAATACCAAAATACGCAATAAAATGCTATTCCTTACGAGTATAATGTTTAAAATTGGACGCTGAGTTCCGGAATTCACAAATGCAATCAAGTAATGATTTTTAATCACACACATATTGGCCATAACGCAGGTTGCTGCTTAGAGACCCCAACCAATGGCAGGAGCGATCTATCATTTGTCAGTGCTTGCGATGCATGCTAATTTTGTTAACCATACATTGACATTGCCTTGTGGGAAGCGTTGGCAAGGTGGTGGCAGGCATCAGTCAGCTGTGGTACTTAATCTGCTGTTGCTATTTGGAGGGCTTATTACTGCTGTCTCGCACAAAAACCGGCTCCATGTACCTTGTGACTCTGCATCTGACCAGTGCTAATTTACTAACACATTTCTCTTTGTTATGTGAGAGCCATGCATCCAGACAGCTCACACAGACACACACATGTGTGTGCGCATGTGCACTCATACACACAAACACACACACACATATAGATCAATCTGGTCAGCAATTTTTCATTGTAATTTAACATAAAAAATTACGTTCATATAATTCAGTCATTATATTCTAAGTAGAAATAAGTCTATGATAACAGTGTTAGGAGGTTATGTTTGAGATGATGATGAGTAGTAGAGGTAATAGTCATCATACCAGTAGTAGTACTAACATTATTGTTGTTATTAATAGGGTTGTTATCATTATGCCCCTCACAAGGTTGCCTGCCAATATCATCCTCTTCTTCTCATAATGACATATAAGTGGCCTTGGCTTGGTTCAAGACAGTTGTTTCTTACCAGTGGAATGTGTTTCTTATTCCACATTGTGTTGCTGAAGCTGAAGCCGAGCACGTTAGCGGCTCATGTCCCTAACAAGTGGACGTGATTAACACATGAGTGCAGCGCGCTCTTTAACGGTCTGTCAAAGGAAATTAGAGCGGCTGCTATTCTGGACGCTGCTGCATAGGAAACTAACCAGGGGGAGAATAATTCAGTATCAATTCATTCTCCACTGAAAGCAGGTCAGAGTTCAATTGCACCATTTGGCTTTCTGGGAGCTAATGTCCATGCATATATCCTGATTGGCTGAACTGAGAGTTGGGGGGGGGTGGCTGTTGCAGGGTGGCCTTTATAGGCTCTGCTGGGCTGGTTGTTGGGAGGACTTAGGCTGTAATGCTCATTGCTGGAGATGATCACTGACAGCCATAACCTTAAGGCAATATTACCACCAGCAGAAACCATCATTTGGTTATTACATTCAACAGTGTGAGGACTTATGGCTGTGGGGAGCGTGGACCTCCTGTAGTCGCGCGGCTTGGAGGGGAGTGAAGCCTCGACAACTTGAACTTTATTACTATTGCGGTGCTATGCTTTCGCTGATGTTGATGGCAGTATGGTCGTCATTGGGATAGGAACGGGAGACTGGAAACTTAAATGATCACTTTCCATAGCTCAGGCCTACAAGTTGTATGCTTAATAACAAATTTGTATCTAGATATTTTTTATAACCAGCCCTTCATTGGTCATGTAGTGCTGTTATGATGCTGTGATGGAACAAAAGGACTTGATGTCGAAGAACCTCCACTCTAAGAACTCTCCACTTTGAAAGGTGCTAATTGCCATCTTAAAACATAATTAAGTTCCTCTTGTTTTAATTTTGAAGTACTGTACTATTTGTTTCTCTCTTTTCTTCTCGTAGTGCATAGATGCAGCGGACATGGACAGCCTCCAATCCCGAAGCTCAGCTGTCATGGCGGTATATACCGACTCCCTTCCACTTCACCTGAGCTGCTGTGAATTGGCATTTAATGAAAAGCACCAGGGGAAAGAATAAAGGAGTAGTGGAATAGTGGATAGTGCCCAGTTCTACTACGATTTGTTTCTATGTTTTTTTTTGTTCTATGCACTACACATGAATAAAACATGGTTGTCAATACGAGAGGTCAATGATATTGACAGAGTTGTGACAGGAAGCGTCAAAAACAGTCATAATTGAACGTTTTTCTCATTGAGTTTGACGCAAACCCATTTACTTTGTGAGAGTGAGCAAAGGACATGAGTTTGAACTTCTGACTCAAGTTGAGACAGTAATAGTCATCAAAGGAAAACTGATTGAAACAATGAAACATGACACTGAAATAAAAAAGATGACAAAAATACAGGAAAAATATACCTTTAGTAAGTTGCAAAACGCAACATTTCACATAGCTTGTAGCTTAAAATTACCTGGACATATCCGTAGTCAATGATGATGGATGAAATAATGTTATCAATGAAATCACATCCAGTAACTGATATATTCTACAAATTAAAAATGCTGGCCGGCTCGTACCTCTTTCTATGTTTATAAGATCGTCCTGCAGGGGGCATGTCTCATCTTACCATCGACATTCACAAAATCACTCCAACTCACACCACCCACAAAGAGTAGCCACGCTAAGTCCGTCAGTTGGCGTCAGCATAGACTAGAGACCAGTCAAGGAATCTACAATGAAACGCATTGCTAGGTCTAAAATTATTAAATAGCATGGGATTGGTGTACTTTGGAACAGGCATCACAGTAGAAGATTTCAAGATAGTAGGGATTCAGTTACAGTCGAGTGACATCTGAAAAATAAGCTGCTCAGCATAATATCCCATTGTGCACCCACAGATGTGATCTTGACCAGGGGCCTTCCGGATGTTTACCCGTTTAAAGATCTCTAACACATTCCTGCCCGATAACAGTATCGCAGTCAGAAGAGAGAGACTCTCTAAGGAAAGAGATATTCCCAGAAAAGTCATGTTTTTCAAAGTATAAATATTTGGGAGATCGTCATTTATTATTCCCTGGATTTTAAAAGGTTTCCTGTCACTGACTCTCTGAGTGACTGAGGACAAGGATGGTCTTCCCCTCCAGGCTGCCCGCAGATCAGCACTACTGTACTCATGTTCCACCTTTACTTATACATTCTTTTAGCTTTTCTTATCTCATTCCTTACTGCTCTGATCATTTCTTTATTTCCTGGCTATTCCATGTATAAAATATGCTTTTCTTTTTATAATGACATATTAAGTTCCATAGTAACCCTTGGTTTATTATTAGCGAATATTGTTATGTTTTTACAGGGAATATTAGTATCCACACAGAAGGATATAGTGAGAGAAGAAACAGTTTGTGCCATTTCACAAACTGCTCTAACTGTTTAGGGCTTACAACGCCACTGCCTGTGCACACAGAAATTATTATTTTAATTTATCCACATTTATATACCAACATACCTTTTTTTATTTGTTTACTAATTGAATGACATAAGATGTCATTAATGAGCAGGTAGGGTAAGCATCTTGCTCAAAGATCTCTACAGGAGGTGGACATCCTGGGGATCAACCCACAACCCTCTGGCTGGGAGTCGAACACTCACTATCCTGATTAACTATGTAGTATGTATGTATGTATGCTGAAGAAGTGGTCCACTCACGACAATGTTAAAGAAAGCCCGGCTTATATGCAGGTATATATGACACTCACCTGATGGGATTTATAGAGGCTTGGTTTCTATTATATAACAGAAACATAATATCAAAGTTATGCCTTATATACAAAAAACAAATATGTTGTGCAGTCACTATTCCCCTTGTGTATTTTATTGCCATTTGAATTGTGTTGTGTGGTGCCATAGACTTGGTTCTCCAAACCCCGCCCTGCCTGCTTGCTTCATCTCAGGCCCTACCCCCTTATCAGCAGGGCTTTCATAATACCTATACACACTTATTAGGTAATTTATTGGGAACATTTATGCAGTGTGGTTTTGCGTTCATCATTGATTTATCGTGTACTCTTTAGGTAACTAGGTTTGCCCCTATTTGCTTGTTTGCCTTTTCTTTATTCCTTAAACTTTGTATATATATATTTTTTTTTTGTTTATGATTTTGTGATGTTAATCTATATTATTTAGTGCCTTCACTCTACTGCTACTATAGTTTGATATATTATTTACACAAATCTATATTTTGATAAAAACAAAAATGTATACATGTTAGCCATAATCCAGATAATGGCTGCTACTGGTTAACATTGCAAGCAGCTTAATTGAGGATGTAGTATTTTCAACGTGATCTCCAACCTAAACGACAGAATAGGTCATTAGTCAATATCAGCCAAAACTACCCATATGACCGTTTGCTGGTCCAGCGCCCCCTATCGACTGGCCAAAGAAACAGCAAAACTTCACGTATGTCAAGGTTGTCTGCCAAAACAAAATGGATGACATTCGTTATATTCTCAGTGGATAATGCAACATTTTAAGATAGTTTAGGCATTAAAATGTGCTTTGATAACATTTCTTGCGATACATTTTCATTTTATTTTTGTAATCTTCAGTCAGTGAATGTATATGATGTTTAGTTTGTTAGTTAATGCAATGTGTTCTATCGTTGCACTGGTGATTCATGAGGACACTTCTATCGCTGAAACCACACAGCTTGGATCTTGTTTGAAGCAATGTCTTTGCGTTGTGTAGTCATCTGAGCTGTTGTGTTAAGTGATATTTTATCTAGCCGATGATATTCTTTCAATAAAATCGACCCAGGGATGACATTTATTCTTTGACTTTGGAACAGGAACGACGTATTTTTGTGGGGCACAACGGAAGATTCTGTTCGCTTTGCTTCCACCGAAAAATCAGGAGAAATGAATACCACTGTCAGATTTTTTTCTCGAATGCTCCATCTCTTGACCATTCAACCCGCGGCCCACTTCTGATATTTTGAGCTAAAACTCTTCCCAGACCAACACCGCACCGATCCAACACACATATCTCATAAAAGAAAATAAGTTATGAGCGAGATGCACAGGAACTTTTTCACAAGGGAAAAACTTGAACACAGGCCAGCTGTCTTTACCCACCTTAATGCACAAGTTTATATCTGAATCACATCCGGAATAGGGAACTTAAAACCGACGCCGTTTTAGGCCTATTTACTCTAAGGTTGGAGGTCACGCCCCATTTCGTGCCCTTTCGAGATGGCTGCAGAACCTCTCAGAAGTGTGGCCTGCGAGACCGCGTCGATCAGAATGTGGTGTAAAAGGCCGTTTTGGAGATAGACACATCCTACCGCCCTGAGACTTGACAACCTTGTTCCAGGGCCTGACTGGGACCTCCACACTTAACCTTGGCCCTCTCGGAGCCGGGGGGGGTCCATGGCTTAGGGTGAGGGTTAGGGTTATACCGCTGTGCGCAGCCCCCTGTTTTCAGAGACTTGAGATTTTCACAGAGTGATCCCCCGGTGCCTCCTGGTTGATAGGTCTAATGGCCAAGTTCCTATCTCGTTCCAATGACTTTAGATGAATTTATTGCAATGCCCTTTATTTCAAATGTTTGAATGGTGCATATTTATGATGCTTTGCGAATCACTTCCTGTAGGGGTAAGCCCCCAAATGTATTATTGTATATGTCCTTGAGGCCCTCTTTCATATAAAAGAGACCCCAGGTCTCTAGCTCACTACCAAGTGTCCTTGACCCCAAGGTCACCTGCTAATCACTTCCTGCAGGGCTAGATTTATAGTATATTACTGTAGCAAGGTCCATGCTACACGCCACCTAGGTGGCTGCCACACTCCACCTAGGTGACTTCTATTGGGTTCCTCCAGACAAAGAACACAGGGTGGTGGTGTTGAAACCGTTTTTTTGTAGAAGTTTTGCAGTGGACGATACATGGCCTGGTGCTCCATGTTGCCATGCAGGAGATCTCTCGAGTGTGTGGTGTTGACTGGTGGTGATGAAGGTGTGCAGCCCCACCCAGCCCCAGAGTCCAATCAGAGTCGGCCAGGTGAGGCTGCTTTAACCAGCCATCCTCCACACACACTCCCACATACCCCCAACACCGAATTGAGGCTGGGGAGAATCCCCAGCTGAAGCCACACACTTCCCCTGTCTGGTTTCTTTTGAAACCAGACTCTATTTCACTCCCAAGTCATTCTGTGCCCCATGTATGGTGTGTTTGCGTCACTTATTGTATGTATATGACCCCCATGTTGATAATTTTAGTATGTTAGCCTTTTAGAATGTTTTTCGTCTGCCTTTTACTTTATTGATTGCATTCTTGCTTCAAAAACCTTTAAAGCGGTATTTATCTGTCCATAGCTGAAGGCCTTAGCGCAAATAATGTCTAAGAAATGTCACGTTAACACGACCGAATTTTGGGTGTTAACACGTAGAGTTTGGTTGTGTCAACAGGTCACATGTTAACGCAACAAAAATGTACATGTTAACACGTCAGGTCTCATTTTGGTGTGTTAACATGCAAATGGTCTGTAACAGTCAACGGGTTGTTCCATTCTTATATTATGGGGTGTTAGAAACATTACAGCATAAAGCTAGCGATGTACCTTTACTTGCAAAAGCTGCTTGGATTGTTTCCTCATTGTCCGATGTTGTTAGTCGCAAACATTCCCTAAATGTGCGGTTACATAATACAGAAAGTTCTGCAGCGCCATCAACAAGTTTCTTTAAACTTTACCGTCCCCCACTGAAAGTTTAAATCGGCTTCTTCTAAACCACAACTCTGGTTTACATTTCATTCACATAATTTCCTTTTACGGTATACCTAGGTACTTGAAACGAGTGCGTAGACGCCCACATCAGTAATTTATGCACAACGTGCTCCCTTGCGTTCTTGTTCGACATCATTGACAGAACCTCTGCCTTGATTCAAGGTCCCTCATTGACCACAACCAGAAAATGTACGTTAACGTGTCAATTTTTGTTGCGTTAACACGTCCAAATATTATGCGTTAACACGGAACATTTGGTCATGTTAGCGCGACATTTCTAAGACGTTATTTGCGCGAATGGCCTTATTATATACTCCGGCCTATACTATAATCATGTTCACGGACGAGGTAATGCATGAATGTTTTACGCAAGTTACGTTTATTCACGTAATGTTATTTCATTGCAATGAAATATCCGCAACTAACGTTGGTCAAAGTAACGTTAACCTTCTTAGTTTAGATGAGTCGAAGACGCAAACAGCTCTAGATAACGTTATATGGAGAATTCAATCGTGGGGTAACACTAACTAAGCCCAGCGCTGTTATCCGGGGTCAAAACAATCATACTAAAAATAACTTTATCAGCGAGTTGAACGTTGTTATAACGTTATATCGTAGCACATCGTAGTAAGCTAGATCGATAATGAAATGTCATATCACTAAATAAGGAATGTAGCCTACATTAAGAGTTATTACTGTGTTGGAAAGCTACGTTACGTTTGAAATGACGCACAGCTGGTGCAACAGGCTGACTTAGTTATTATGTATAACTATCTTGCATTGGAAGTCATTGCCATATTCATGGTCTTATACCAAACCTTTGTTATAATTGCATAAGCACGAACGCATTGTAATAAACCATAGTATGTATAGTGACACCCACAAAGAATGCAACACTTTGTACCCGAAATTTACTCATTTTGGGTACAAGCGGCTGAAATGGGTTTTCTCAGGAGGGTGGCGGGCGTCTCCCTTAGAGATAGGGTGAGAAGCTCAGCCATCCGTGAGGAACTGGGCATAGAGCCGCTGCTCCTTCGTGTAGAAAGGAGTCAGTTGAGGTGGTTTGGGCATCTGGTAAGGATGCCCCCTGGGCGCCTCCCTAGGGAGGTGTTTCAGGCACGTCCAGTGGGGAGGAGGCCTCGGGGAAGACCCAGGACTAGGTGGAGAGATTATATCTCCTCACTGGCCTGGGAACGCCTCGGGATCCCCCCGTCAGAGCTGTTCAATGTGGCCCGGGAAAGGAAGTCTGGGGTCCCCTGCTAGAGCTGCTGCCCCCGCGACCC
>OOFG01106825.1:0-12233 GCA_900323295.1 Molva molva | reverse complement strand
CATTAAAAAGTCACGTCGGGACAACAAAACATTAAACTCACTGGCCCAATCGGGCTAGTGAGTTGCTAAAATCAAAACCTTGCACACACACACACAGGCACACATGTGAAAATGTAACCCCACAAAACAAACCCACTTATTTTATTAAACCCGGAAACAAAACTAAATACAACACATTGACACATGCACATTGAAACGCATAGAAAAAGAAACGTGCACGTACGTATAAGACCCGGACGCGCTGCATGGTCTCCTCGTCCACGTCCTTCTCAGGCTCCGCCCAGTCCACCTGGATGTTGAGTCCCCACAGCTGTAGTGTTTCTGGCACACACACACACACCCAGGGAACGTCAGCACGTGTGGGTACCAGGTTGTGGTAAAACAAGGCCCAGTTACTCATCTCCCGATTTCTCATAACCCCGGCAGGCGGAGGAGCAATTTAAGAAGCTTGGAGGATTACAGCCGTCAGCCGGTTAATGTGTTGGTGAAATATGGCTTTCGGCAGGTAACCAATCAGCTGCCTGGCTACAGAAGGGCCAACAGACTGTAGTGAGTGTGTACTGCGGAGTGAAATTTAATGGTCTCTCTCTAAGTGAGAGAGCGTGTCTACCCGAGCAGCACACTGCTCTTCGGTGCTTTTAGACCTAAAGGGGTGGTGAACTCAAATCGTTTTTTGTTATTTTTGAAACGTTGTAATATGTATTATATGATCTTCAACATAGCAATCTATGCCATTGTATTACTGTTACTGAAATAACACCCTGATTTAGAGAAAACAGGAGTAAAATCCTATGTTTTTGCAAATCTTTGCCAACCAGTATGTCAACGTTGCACTCGGCTCCGAACACAGGTAGTGTTATTTTTGTGACATCAAAGTGCCTTTAGGTGTACTCTTCGACGCCACGACCAAGACACCGTCGGCGAGGTATGTGTGGATGTGTGGTGCTCCGTCTGGGCAGGGGTTGTTGATGACGGCGTCAGAGAGAGGGTTATGCTTCTCAAAGATGTATAGTGCAACACCATGGTGTGTGGTGCATTTCATATACAACACCGCTCATGATAATGCATTTACACAATGACGTTAGGCTACTAAAAAAGCATCAAAAAGTTGCCATGGGTCGGGACAGCATGCCACCCCATCCTTCCTAGAACTCTCAGGCCAAAATGCATTTTTTTCAACCTCATAGTGTTAAAATTCAAGCTGAAACTGATACACTTCAGAGTCCCCGTAAAGATGACATGTAATAGACTATCCTATGTCGTCATCTTGTGGATAACAGCAGGTACTGCTGAGCATTAAAGATGCTGGTGGGTGTGCATTAGGTTTATCAGGCATCACACACAGTATACATTAGGGCTGCCACTAACATTATTTTCTATCAATTATGTTATCGATTAATCAATTAATCTAAATGAGAATTATAACCATTTTCATCCAAAAATGCATAGAATTGTGTCAGATGGCTTTGCCTTGTACTGCTCTCCTGTTGTAGAGCTAGTGGTATCTCCGTTTTAATTGTGTTATTTAGTAAGGCTTTTGTTTAAGGCAGGATACTTTGCAATTTGCCTATTGTGTAGAAATATTGACCAAATGATGGCTCTATAGAAAGGGGTCCCGACAGCTTCACTTGGACGCCCATCACTATAATCAGGAGCGTAAATATCGAATATTGAATATACCCCAAAAAAAAAAACACTTTCATCCAAAGAAAGCAGCTCAGCACAGCACGCTGTACGACAGAAAACAATAGTATAGTGGGCTGCAAATTAAAAAAAAAAATGCTGTGTGATTGACCCACTGTGTTTTTGCCTTTTCTGGTGGTCCTCCTTCCAGAATAGAACCTGTATGCCTTCTGTCCGCACATTGTAGTAGTGCAGCTGTGAAACTTCATAGACATTTTGCACAGGGAACAAACGGACGTGTTGTCTGCTAATTAAAATTATTTTGATACTTTTGAAGCTATTGGTCTGGGGAAACCTTTACACGCAACCCCTTTTGTAGCACATTCGGGTGCAGCAGCAAGTTGTTTTTTTTATCTGTAGGTGTTGACAGGGGGCCGACCACGATGGGAGCCGAAAGTGACTGACGTTAACTTTTACGTAGTGATATTGAAGTAACACATTTAGGATAACAGATTTAATATAACGAATTGCGTCTTAGAAATAAAAAAATATATAAAATAAAGAAAACAAATTGAAACATGCATCGATTAAAAATATGGACGTACTCGCATTTTCAGCATCAAAGTCATTGATGAAGTCATTAAAGAGCAAGATTTTGAGCAAGATTAAACTACCAAAAAAACGTCCAGCCCTCTCTGCTACCTCCTTTGCTACATTTCTCCGCCATTGAGTTTCATGCACATGTGATTGACAGGCAGGATGAATTATCTGACCCATTCAGGGAAGAGATGCCCTGATTGGTCAGAACTGAGCCGTGAGCAGTATATGGCTAAGCTGACTCATACAGAGTATGAGTGTGTATTAGTGTGTATTCTAGAGTGTTACCTGGTATGAGTTTTCTGCGGGCCATTGCTGCAGCCTTGTGGGACTCGTACTCTACGAAGGCGAAGCCTCTGTTCCTGTTCTTATCAGTAGCACTGGGATACACTATGACATCCACAACTCCCTCTGTTACCTGCCGAAACAATCACAGTATAATCTGTGAATCTGACTACAGTAGGGTGGGACTGCATTAATTACATTACATTTATATAGCTGACGCTTTTGTCCAAAACAACTTACAATAAGTGCATTCAACAATGAAGATATAACCCAAAAAGTACAAGAATCAAAAGCTTAATCATCATTAATCATGCTTAAGTGCTACAATATAATACCAAGTATTGGAGCGTGTTGAGCTGCAGTGTGGCTTTGACAACAATTCAAAGTGCGAGAGTGCATGAGTGAGTGAGCATGTGTGTGTGTGCATGTACAGTGTACCTTCTTCATCTCCTCCATTATCTCCTCTTTCTTCTTGTCTTTGGGAAGGGAGCCCACAAAGAGACGGCAGTTGTCCAGACTCACACACACTCCGATGTACTTCCCCGGTCGGATCTCATAGTTATCCAGCATGTGGATGGCCTTCTGCGCCATCTCTCTAAGGAGAGGAGAGAAGGAGGAGAGAGGGGAAGAGAGAGAGGAGGGAGAAGAGAGTATATAGTAGAAAAGGGGACGGAGGAGTGGGGAAGAGGTGGATAGAGAGAAGAAAGCAGGAGGAGGAGGGAGAGAAGGAGAGGGGAAAGGAGAGAGTAGGAAAGTAGAGGAGAGAGGGGAGAAGAGATAGAGGAGAGAGGAGGGAGAAAAAGGAGCAGGGATAGGAGAGGAGATGGGAGAGTAAGAGAGGAGAGGAGAGAATAGCAGAGAGGAGAAAGGCGGGGGGTAGGAGAAGAAAGCAGAGAAGAGGGTGGGTGAAGAGGGAGGAGAGGGTTAAGGGGAGAAGAGAGGAGAGGAGATGGAGGAGAGGAGAGGAGAGGGGGGAGAGGGGATAAGAGCAGATGAGAGAATTTGAGATGAGAAGAGAACAGAAAAACTGAACACAAGTGAAGAGAAAGGGAACTTAAAGGAGCAATATGTAACAAATTGACTGAACTAAATCATAAAATGACCATATATCAGCGGTAGGGATGGAACGGTTCAAGTAAAAAATCGGAACCTTTCATTTCGCTAATCACGGTTCGGGGAATGTATGTATTGTTCGGTTCATTCGGTTCAAAAAGAGTGTTGTGCCGTAATTACGGTACCCAGAGAAACTTCTCAGTCTCGGATGATGTGTAGTCGCTGTCCTGGCAGGGCTCAAGACTAACATTTTCTACTAACTTTTTCATTTGGTGGCACCCAAACAAATTTGGTTGCACCCTTTGTTCACCGCTTTGTCGCAGTATTGGCATGTCCTTTGTCACGTCAATGTTTTTATCGCATAAGTGGTCCTTTTTGTTTTTCTATTCGCGCTCCTCCTCCTATATCAAACAGCTCTACCAACTAATAATAACAGGCTGCTACGGTAATATACTCCAGATTCGATTTTTTTCTTATCTGGTGTCGCAATTTAATTGAAACGTTGCACAATGTACAAACCACCTTTTTAGTTTGATATTTTGAAGTACCCCCATACATTCAAAGCAGTGTCTTCATGAGAACTTAAGTGGGTCGTGTTTCCAATGAGAGCTCGAACACAGCCACACTGTAAATTCCAGCACTGCTTAAAACCTTGGCGCGCATCGCAGCGCCATTACCACTCATTATGTTAAACACAGAACAAGACCTCAAATCGACGCTCCCGACGCGGCACTCCGTGGCTCGTCTGGTGTGCGACCCGCTTTACATTGAAGCTCTGCTGTAACCGAGTCAGACTCGGATAGAGAGTGGATCTCGTGGGGATATTGCACTTTTGCTTTTTGAAGCGTTTTTGCAATAAAACGTGCTTAAACCAATAACCAACCAATTCTGAATGAAATTAAAACATTTCATTCAGAAATGAAATGTCTTCATTGCTACAGCCTTATTTTAAAATGTTACATGGTGGCGTAGCGCCACTATTA
This sequence comes from Molva molva, assembly GCA_900323295.1. Taxonomy (NCBI): domain Eukaryota; kingdom Metazoa; phylum Chordata; class Actinopteri; order Gadiformes; family Lotidae; genus Molva; species Molva molva. Next base: position 7,692 of record OOFG01106825.1, on the reverse strand, counting down.
CATTGTTTGGGGAGAACCCTATAATATATATGTATATGTATATATTAGAAAGATTTAACGCGTTAAAAAAATTGTACGCAATTGACTACTTTGTTTACTTCCTGTGGCGGCTGACCTCTTATAATCTACCCTCGAGAGGAACCATCGTGTCAATAATACACACTTTGTATGAAGGCGAGAGAGCACGGAGGATGAACATGCTTGAGCAAGCAAAGCTTGCGCTCTCATAGTATTTGAATTTAAAGAGCCAGTGAGCCCACTGTTTCAGTTGGAATTCGAACACTATGTGATTTAAAAAAATGTGTTTTGGGCTGAGAGTTTTAGGAAAGAGGCGTGTTATCGCCAAGGTTACTGTAACTGTTATGAGCGTTGTAATAAGCGATGTTGTATATGAAATCCGCCACACACCGTAGCGTTATACTATAGGTGTCCGGGAAGCCTAACCCTCACTCGGACGCGGACATTAAATACATCGCTACTCAGACGGAGCTTCACCATCCACACACACCGTAGCGTTATACAATAAGTTTCCGAAAAGCTCAACTTTCTCTGTGCCCCTTGGTCACGAAAAGAACGGCACCTGCGTGCGCAGCAGAGTGGAACGTTCAGTGTTTAGGGGAGAATGGCAAAAACATAGGACTTATTTCAGTAACAGTGATAAAATGGCATAGATTACTATGTTGACGTTCATATAAGACAAATTACCACGTTTGGTTTTGGTTTCACTGGCTCTTTAAATACTTCCTTTGTGTTGATTTTACATTTAATTATCCATTATTACAAGCTTCAATCTTAAGAAGAAAAAAAGCGATTAATCGTGATTAATCACAGCAAATTGTGCGATTAATTAGTTAATTTTTTTATCGATTCACAGCACTAGTATATATACATATATATTAGGGGTGGGACAAAATATCGATACGGCGATATATCGTCCTCCTTCTTCGTGATACGACAATCGATACGCTGGCCCCCGATATTTTTATTAATAAAATAAGGCGCTCTAAACAGATTTCCCTGCTCCCAGCGTCGCTACTTCATTGCTCCTCGAGGTGGCGCTCAACACATGAAGGAGGGAAACTTGAAAGGAAGTTAACTAGCCAAAGACGAGTAACATTTTCAGCGGGATGGCGGTGACATTAGCAGATTCTCCAGCTACATTTAGCAGATTCCCCAACTACATTTAAATCTAAAGTCTGGACCTACTTTGGCTTTGCCATTGATGGGACAGATAAAATTGACAAGAATTACGCCATATGCAAAAACTGCCTCTCAAAAGTGAAGTACACGGGAAATACAACAAATATGCAGAGCCACTTGAAACGCCACCACCCTAATCTCCTCTACGAGAAAGCGGTTAATGCTAACATGAGTCAGCACGTTGACTCAGCGCTTTGCTTCACGTTGACTCAGCGCTTTGCTTCACGTTGAGTCAACGTGAAGCAAAGCTTCCTTTCTCATTTCCAAGAGCGGCCAGTATTACGAAGTCAATTTCTGGATTTATTTGCAAGGACCTCCGCCCATACAGCGTGGTCGAAAATGAAGGTTTTCACCAAATGCTGGACACTGGAACCAAGGTATGAAATACAGAGCAGAAAATATTTCACCGAAAAAGCTATTACCGCTCTTTATGATGAGACGAGAGGAAAGGTGGTGAAAGCACTCCACTTTGCAGAGGGTTGTGCTCACATGTGATGGATGGACTTCACGGGCCACAGAGTCCTACGTGACAATCACTGCCCATTTTATTGACAATGAGTGGGAAATGCACTCCTACGTGCTGCAAACAAGGGCAATGCACGAGACTCATACCGGTGCTCATATCGCAGAGGTTTTACAGAAAGACGCGGAGGAATGGAAGCTGAGTGAAAAAGACCTGGCTGTAGTTACTGGCAATGCGTCAAATATGGTTGTAGCTGATTAGCTGACTGGATATCAACACATTCTGTGTTTTGCGCACACACCTGGCGTCACAGCGTGCTTTGAAACTGCCAGCCGTTGCTCGACTGTTTGCCAAAGTTCGGAGGATTTCCACCTTCTTCCACAGAAGCACCATAGCCGCAGATGCACTGAAGAGAAACAAGAAAATGCTGCAGCTTCCACAACACAAGCTCATTACTGATGTTGTTGTCTGCTGGAACAGCACCTATGAGATACCCTCCAGGTTTCTCGAGCAGCAGCCTGCCATCTATGCTGCCCTCTTATCTGCTGAGGTAAGTTATTGATCATACATTGTGCTGATAGTGTTAAAAATCTGATTTGTTTCTATATTACATATTTTATTTTTATTGAAGAGGTTGTGAATGAAGCCTAGAATATTAAGTTCTGATTTCTAATTAAAATCCTATGCTTCTGTTAAAGCTTAGGTGTGTTGAATTTTAATTGGGAGTATAAAAATGAAAATTGGTCATTACATTGGATATCTTGGCTTTAATGCAAGAATAGCAAAATACCATCTGGATTAAAAATCATGGATTCATATTTTAGGCTGTTTCATTCATAAAAATCTAAATTCATGGTTTTAATGAAAGTTCTATTGTGCCCTGTTTTGTCATTAAAGGTGAGAAAGACTGTGACTGACCTGCAACCTGACTGAGACAGACATCACAAATGCTGAACAGTGTGTCGAAGCTCTCAAGCCAATGATGATGGCCACAAACATCATGTGAGAGGAGAAGAGTCATTGCTCCGCTTCATGCCGAACTTTTGAGCGAGACAGTCTGCACCATTGAGGATTGCCCTCTTGTCAGAGAGATTAAAAGCACCTTACATCAAGACCTATCAAAAAGATACAGCTCTAGACAGGAGAAAGATATCCAATATATCTCATCGGCCTTGGACCCCAGGTTCAAATCTCTGCTCTTCCTGTCGCCAGCAGATGTGCAGGAGACATATGCAAAAGTGTTGTCAAAGGCTGTGGCTCTAAAGGTAATTACATCTTGTGAACAGTATTAGGTCATGTGAATTCATCATATTGTTATTGTGTTGATGTGCCCTTTAGCAATCCACATGAAAAACTGTTAAAAATGTTAAAATAATAGAGATTACTTGATGTGAACATGCTTTTAGATAACAATGAAAATGTGTGCCACTGTTTGTTTTCTACAGGAGAATGAAGAATTGGAAGAGGAGAATAATGAAGGGAGAACTTCTCCTCAAGAGGGAGGAAACAATGAGAGGGAGGATCCTTCCAGTGCCCACACACCCAAGAAGAAGAACTCTGCCCTTGCTGACCTCCTTGGGAAGACGTTCAAGACCACCAGAGAGGTGTCAGCTACTTCCATATCTGAAAGGGGGATCAGACACTATCAAGAAGCTTCACCGCTACCACTGACCGATGATCCACTGGTATGGTGGAAATCTCAGGCACCAAGCTACCTACTCCTTGCTAAACTGGCACAAAGGTATCTGTGTGAACGTAATCACCACTCTGAGAAGTGCGCTCACCTCTGAGCATGCCGACCAGTTGCTGTTCCTCAAGAGGAACATGCAAATTTGAAGCGTGCAATTGTAATTGTATTGAATGCAAGTTGCTTCAAAGCACTAAAATTAGCCAAGGTTTACACATAAAGAAAAGTTTGTTAAGCTTTTAAAAAGTATAAGCATGGTTTTGCACTAAAGCACTATAATTTGCATTTTTATGTTTTATTATTATTATTTTTTTTTTATACTAATTTGTTTTCATAGTAGTTCTGTCAAACTGAAAAACTCAGTTTGGACCATGAATAAAGACAGAAATCCAGCACTTTACCTTTTCACGGTCCTTTTGTATTCATAGTTAGACATATATCGTGATGTATCGTTATAGGATTGTCTAACAATATATTGATTATCGCAGAATCGCTGTATCGCGATATTATCCGTATCGTCGGCCATGTATCGCGTATTGTATCGTATCGTGAGGTACCCTGTGATTCCCACCCCTAATATTTTTTGATATATATCTCAAATAATGATAGGCACTTGTGTCATCCCCTGCTTTTTTTCGGTTTGGTTCGAACCGTAAACCATGACCCCAAACCGTGATATGAACCAAACAGAGAAATTTGTGAACTGTTCCACCCCTAGTCATCAGAGATTATAGAAACATGCTATGTAGAAATACTGGCTTCCCCCGACATCAACATTTCATCTTGCGCTCGTGTCCTCAAACTAGCAACCTGTGTGAGCTTCGACTCTGGGGAGGATTAATCATTTTACTGTAAATCAAAGAAACTGTCCTAACCACAGTCCCTACCACTCTCTCTCTCTGGTGCTGAACTCTACCCCTCTCTCTCTGTGTCTCTAACCTGTTGGTGTACATAACGAAGGCATAGCCACGGTTCTCTCCGCTGAACTCCATCATAAGTCTGAATGTGTAGATGTAGCCGGCCCTCTCGAACACGGGCACCAGCTCGTCCTCATACATGTCCCTGGGAATCTTGCCCACGAACACCTCGCAGCCCCTGGGCGGGGGCGGGCCCTCCCAGCCTGACAACCAATCACGATAATGCTCTGTTCAATGGGGGGGGACTACAGCTTTAAACAGACCAATCCTAGTGGATGATATGCAGCTTGATCGAATGACTGGTTAGCTTACTTATCACAGCTTTAATTTAAGTTAATCAATTAAAGTTAATTCTGGCCTTCTGTGACTAGAGTTTAGTACATTTAAAAGGCTAACATAAATTTTCTAGTGTTGTGAAATTGTTTTTACTAAAATGCTATTATTACCAGTAAAAAGAAAAAAAATATCCTAGAAATAGGCTGCCAGTTTTAACTCGAAAATGCAAACTCACAAAAACATTATGTATGTGAAAGGATAAACAAATTAATCCAAGATAGGGTGTAAATGAGATGTAAGATGTAAATGTATCTGTAAGTTGTCTATAGTGAGTTTGGCATACATTAATATTCAATGGACTAATTTTCATTGGTATCCAAAAGTTTATAGAGAAACACTAATATATTATACATGTATACTGTATGCTGTATTTTTCACTATTCTCACAAACGTTTTACAGTAGTATCCATACTCACACAGTCATTACAGCAGTACACACATACTCACACAGTCATTACAGCAGTACACACATAATATGTGTGTACTGCAATGAGTCTGTAATGAGTGTGTGAGTATGTGTACTGCTGTAATGAGTGTGTGTTCTGCTGTATTGAGTATGAATATATGATATATTTATACTCAATACAGCAGAACACACACTCATTACAGCAGTACACATACTCACACACTCATTACAGTAGTACAAATTCTCACACACTTATTATAGTAGTACACATACTCACACTCATTACAGCAGTACAAACATATGTCTATACTGTATACAAATTGTATATAAAGCAGGATACATATAAATCTATACCTGGGGGTGGACCGTACTTCCGCTGGCCGTTCTCCTGCATCATGCTGTATCCGGTCTTCTTCATGAGCTCCAGGAGCGCCGCCTCATTGGGCTCCGCCTGGCTGGCATCACCTAGCAACCGGCCATCCATACCACAGTCCCGCTCCATTATCGCGATTTCTGCTAAAACAGCATAAAGTTAAGTAAACTTTAAGGTTAGAGTAAACTCTATAGTTAAGATTATGTTAAAGTTGAGACAACTTTAAATTTAAGACAACCTTAAAGTTTAAGGTATATTCTGTCGCTAGGGGTCCCTCACTCAAACAATAACAAAAGAGCAGTTTGGTGACGTGAAGTAGCGTGGAAACATGGGAGTGGTTGCCTTCACCACACTTCCCTGTGAAACTCTAACTCATGTTCACGGATGAGTTGATGTATAAAAGTTGTATTAACGTTACTTTTAGTCACGTTTTCTCACGTATTAGATTATACTTGTAGTGGCTGCTGACGGAGGGGTTGAAATGTTTTTTTTGTTGTTTGTTTTAAGTTTTTAAGATATTGGATCATGTTCAACTGATATTCTCCCTCTGAATCACAGCGATGAGCCGCGGGGAACTAAATACGCCATCAGTCCCGTGTGTCTAGCGGTGTATACCTGCCAATGAGACGGTCGGGCAGCAGCACTCCTATCTATCCGAACCATCGTTTGGTAATTTTTTCTACACAATAGGAGAATTACAAAGTACCTTTCCCTAAACAATAGTTTAACTTAAATGCAATTAAACCGGAGACATCTCACGTGTATCCCACTAGCTATACAACAGTAAAATGCAGGAAAAAAAAAACTGCGTGGCCAGTGGAGCTCCGGTGTGAATGTAACGCACATAGACTGTATATAATTCAGGTTAAACTGACTTTCCATGTGAAAAAAAGCGCCAACATAACGAGCACAAAAGTATTCGTGGAGATTTAGACATTGTATTCGATTAGAGTTATAGGTATTTCTGGCATCCGTAATAATGATTCGTGAACTCCGGATTGATTATATTAATGAACTTTGCCAGCCTTCTTCTTTGAGGGGAATAGCAACAAACAATTTAACCTATTTTAAATAGTAAAGAAATTGTCAATGTATGGGAAACACCATCAATCGCGGATGGCGTCGTTCTCGTTGACATATAACGTTAGAAGAATTAAAATACTAAATTACCCGCCTAGGTAAAGTCTATGCGTGGGAAACACTTAGCTTGGTGGCTCAAATGAGCACAAGCCTATTACTACATGTTAGTAAGCTACATTGATATTGAAATATCATATCTCTCTTTACTGGATAAATGTTCCGCCTGTTTCCCGGGAGGTAAGGGGTTAAAGGTTAAAGGGCATATGACACCTTGACAAGTTAAACTAACCAAAACCAAGAACTCGTTATGAATGAATGACCGTATACATATTCAATATTGTACTGTTAGATATTAAAATGCTAATGTATGAAAACAGAATAATTACAAAGTGCGGGAAATGATCGTAAAGTGAGCTACCGTTAGCTACGCTAATAAGCTAACACGTATATCGGGAAAGCTTTCCAACGTCTTTATTCTAGAGAACACGTTATTGTATCAACCAGGTGTTTCACAACAAAGTTTTTACCGACTGTCTCTTGGGTGGAAGTGAGTCGCCTCCCGAATGAAGCGGCTTATTCATTAATAAACTAACGCAAGTAAAAATACAAGCAAAACACCTCTCAACTTATGGTCGACGAGGATGTTGTGGTGATTGACAGCTACGTATCTGGATGTTCTCACGAGCCTCATACCTAGTTGAACTGGGGACAAATGTGAACCAATCAGCGGGCTTTATTTAAGGGTTAAAGGCGGGATGCTTGTGTATTATGTTGTTTATGTGCGAAACAACTTTAAATAAAAACTCTTATTGACAATTCAATACTTCGAATTCTACTAATAGCACTCATACGTCAACAAGGAGTCGACAGAAGATAACATCGTTTACAATAATCTGTTAAAGTAATCCAGTTAATAAGACAAAAAATAAGAAAATCCATAATATGTCTTTATTCTCAATTTATTCTATATCAATCACTATTAACAATGTTACATCATTGGGTGTAATTTTATTCATGCATTGAATGTGTCTCTTGAAACATGTGCCATTGTTATATCTCCATTTGTTAAAAACTTGGGATATTTACATTTGACTTAATTTGTTTCAGTGTGTGTGTGTGTGTGTGTGTCTGTGTGTGTGTGTGTATATGTGTGTGTGTGTGTGTGTGTGTGTGTGTGTGTGTGTGTGTGTGTATATATGTGTGTGTGTGTGTGTGTGTGTGTGTGTGTGT
>OOFG01106820.1:0-10964 GCA_900323295.1 Molva molva | reverse complement strand
CACACACACACACACACACACACACACACACACACACACACACACACACACACACACACACACACACACACACACACACACACACACACACACACACATAATGTAACACGGGGTCAAGTATCATCTGAAATAAAAGCTCCGTAATGGTTTACAGAGCTCTGTTGCATGAAAAACAACTTTTAAAGCATAATATTCGGTAAGGTCATTAGGCTTAACATGGGCCTGTGTGTGTGTTTTGTATGACGTTAGATGAAAGGGAGAAGGGACGGACTTAAACACAAACCGAGACAACATTTGCAGGTTTCATTGTGCAATAATTATCATCAGGAAATACCTGAAAATGTCAAGGTGTTTGTTGCAGATTCAGCACCAGTACGCTTTCCAACCATTCAAATGCACCCCGCCCCCCCAACGTAATTAACTACCTAATTAACATTATGATATGAATAGGACTAACAAGATCTGTAAGTGAGTATATGCATAACATTAAAGTAATCGCAAACATAAGTAACTTAACAGCAAAACAAAAACACATTTGCTTTCAATGATTCATATGCTGCTCACCTTCCAATGACAGTAATGGTTTTCCCGCTAGAGCTCATTTTAGGAGTTGATTTTTCTGATGGAACGTGCTGTGAAAACAATAGATAAATGGCCCTGCTATTTAGACTGTAAACTGTATAGTAATAACATGAACCAAAGTGTCCACCCCCAAGTCGCGTTGCATAAAGCGGATGTACACTACGGCGACTTAATAAGACCAAAAGTGTGTAACAAAACAAAACAAACCACAACACACAGTGACAATAAATTGCATATATTGAGATTTTTAATTCTCATTCTAATACTTTATCAAGGACATTGTTATTTTGCAATGCTCTGCACAAGGCATTAGAAAATAGATTACATATAAATAAACCCTGACATGACGTTACATTTGGCAGCTTATTGGACCTATAGGGTAATACATCGTTTTCAAACACTTCTTAAAAATTCGTTCAAATCTCAAATTAAGAGCAATAAATAAGTAAAAACATTTTAGTTTATGAATCTACGTCTACGAGTATCTTAGCAACGAACGGACCAATGAGCTAAGTGTAAAGTATTACTTCACACGTTTCCAACCAATCAGAATCTAAATGCAGCGATGTCCCGCCTATGCCGCGTTGCATTGTGGGACGGTAGCGGACAAACTATACATGCCGAGCAACTTGCTCCTTATTCTACGTTTATCTTTATTACATTTTATTTTATTTTAGTTGAACTACATTTATCTTTTAGGAATGATGGAAAACGTGCATCTCGTCGAAGACGAGGATGATCTTTATACGGGATACAACGACTATAACGCGACATTTGACTCCGAGGTCTGTCCTAAATCATAAACACTAGTATGGATGTGTGCTAACGTTACTTTAGTATAAAATAAAATTAATTCAATGCCATGCGTAGGACTGCTTTTATACATTTGCTTGAGTTCATATTTATAGCTAGGTGTGCTAGTGACATAGTTTTGCTTGTTACTGACATTGATGATTGATTCATATGTATTTGATTAAGACAACCCCAAAGCGTAATTACGATGTGTAGGACTTCCTATAGACATATGCATACGTACTTAAAGATGACTAGGTCTGCTTGTTGTTAAATGGTTTTGCTTGGTAGTGACGTGTGATATGTTTTGAAGGAGCTTGACAATGATGAAGGATTCCAGCAAGCTGTGAGAACCAGCCATGGAAGAAGACCTCCTGTAAGATCCTTACAAAGCAGTCAACTATGAAATACTGATATCTTATCAATATTTCATAGTCTGAATTCTCTATTATACTAAAGTGATCCATTGATCGCATTTAAAATGAAATCACTTAAGGAATACTATTTCATACTAAACATACAAAGTGAAGTGTATGTGTGTGTGTTTTTGTGCCCATTATCATTGCAACAAATCAAATGTAGTTACACATTTGTTTATTTCCCAGATGACCGCCAAGTTTCCTGGCACTGCTATTGGTGGACGTCCCATTGGCACTTCCTTTGGAGTGAGTGGAACCCTAACCTTAGCCCTAACCTTAACACTCACCTTACTTTGGAGTTAGTATAACCCTAACATTCCCCTCAGTACACAGGACTGCTATGCTGTTATTGAGAGCAGAGTTTAAGATGACGTGTACAGTGTCCTCATCCATGTGCTGTTCTCAGGTAGACGGCAGGGAGGTCAGGGAGAGCAGGCTGTTGAAGGTGAGATTAGACAAGCACCTGAGAGCGGAAAGAGCTTTAGAAGTACAACCTGAGGGTAGCAATGATGCTAAGGTGATCACAGTACTGTGTCTCTTAGAGCCTCCTTAGACTCTAATGGATCTGGAGGTCTCACCTGAAGGTTTAATCTGATTCAGATTTCTTTATTAATCCATTAATAGTTTTAAGTAAACATGTAAAACAAAAATAGTAAATGGACAAATACTTTAAATACATAGTGCATATACAAATGTACATAAACTTTGCACTTAAAAATATACATAGCTGTAGTTTAATCTGGAGGTTTAATCTTAAAAGTGAATCTATATCTCTGTTCAGGCCAGGGTTCCGTTGGCGTCTTCTCTGGGCAGGCCTGTGACCGGAGCCATTCAGGTGAGAGAAACATTGATATTCACAGGAGGAAGAGAGATCAGACCACTCTGATTGGAGGAGGACGAACCACAACACTGGAGTAGGAGCGATCAGACCACTCTGATTGGAGGAGGACGAACCACAACACTGGAGTAGGAGCGATCAGAACCACCCTCTGATTGGAGTAGAATTCACATTTGAAAATACACAGTGTGATATTTTAGCCATATCCAACTGCATTTGAACATATTGTCTAATTAATTTTAGTTTTGTGGTATAGTTGTCTCAGGCCCAGTTATGGCTGATACATATAATATATGCCCACCTGTAGGCATATATTGAATTCATTGAGGTTGTGTATTGTATATATTGTATGTATTGTATATATTATCTATAGGCTGTATATATAGAGGTTGTAAATATTATCTATATATTAAGGTGTGTGTATATATATATTATATAAAGTTGTGTATATTTAATATATATTATATGAAGTTGTATGTATTACATTAAGTGGTGTATTTATTGCAGGATGGAGCTGCCAGACCAATGACAGCAGTGCGAGCCGCAGGCTACACCTCAGCCCTGACCAGAGGTACCTGGTTACAGTAACCAGGACAACAGCACAGCCAGAGTTTTAACACAAAGCTTATATTTCAACTGTTATTTGTATTTATTTTCATCCACAATTGGGATATTTTAACCCTAATGTTCTCTCTGGCTTATCTTCTCTTATGTTAGCTTAGTTTATGTTAGATTTGTTTATTTTACTTCTTCTAATTTTGTTTTATCTCATCTGAATAGTAATATCCACAATTTGGATATTTCTAATTTCTGTTCTCTCTGGCTTATCGTGTTTGATCTTATTTTAGCTTGGTTTATCTCAGCTTAGCTTATTTGATCTTAGTTTAGTTTATTTTAGCTATGTTGAGTTTATCTTTGCTTAGCATATTTTATCTTATCTTAAATACATCATTGATTCATTGATTCATTGATTCATTGATTCATTGATTCATTCATCATGATGCTGATGTACCTCAACCCTCCTTCTCAGGAACAACCTTTGACCCCCTCGGTCAGTCCAAAGGCCCCGCCCCTCCCTTAGAGGCCCGGAATGATGACACGTGAGTGGACCATCAGCTGCAATAACTAGATATTAAAATAAACCGCACAATAAAAACTGCCTCTAATATTGATGATGAATATTTAATTAATACAATTTATTTTCATCGCTACTTTTTAATATAAGAGAGTACTGCCTTATATGCAAGTATGGAAAGAATCAGAGTCAGCAACATCAATCCAATAAGATGGCGGAGCATGACGATTCTCCTTTTAGGTGTTCATTAAACCAGTCAAACAGGTGTGAACATCAACACGGATTTAGTGAGCCAAGAATTCTTCAGCACCGACCCATTACCATTTCAGAATAAAAGGGGGGTTTGTAAGAGTTTCACAGTGGTCTGTTCTCCATTGGCTCCAATAGGTATTGTGCTCCTCTGTGTTCTCTGTGGACCTCCATATTTTGTTGTTGCAAGTGAACTGTATTCTCTGGGACTTCCAGACCCGAGGAGAAGATCAAGATCCTGGAGAAGAGAGTGAACGAGCTGATCGCCGAAAGCTGCATCGCACACAGCCAGGGATCCCTGCAACTGGTCAGTATAGGAACCTTACCTAGTGGACTTAAAGACCCATATCTAGTCGACTAGGGACAATCCTTTAGGAAGCATGTATAGTGGACTTAAAGAAGCGTATGTTGTGGATTTAAAGAGCCATGTGTAGTGGGCTTAGAGAACCATGTGTAGTGGAGCTAGTGAACCATGTTTAGTGGACTACTGATGCAGGGTCAGCCCTTTAGGAAGCATGCCTAGTGGACTAGGGTTCATACTTTAGGGACCACATAAATGTAGTCAAGCATTTAATGACCTCAAGGGAAACACAATAAAACTGGTTAGGTAGTCCTGTTTTCGTAATCAATCAGTTCTAGGCTGAGGTCTAAATGGGAAATCTGGCCTTGAAAAGTATGTGTGTGTGTCCCTGTGTGCGTGCCTGTGTGTGCGTGTCCAGGCCCTTGAGAAGGCCAAGGAGGCGGGCAGGAAGGAGCGGGCGCTGGTGAGACAGAGAGAACAGTCCGGAAACGCCGACCACATCAATCCTGACCTCACCTACGCTGTAAGGAACCAGATCTTCTGTCTTCACGGCGGTACCCATACTAAAGTCCTGACCCAAAACAGTTCTTACCCCTTACCACATAGCACGACCACTCCGTTCTGAGAAAATAAAATGTATTTTCCATGTCAGACATTTCTCAAAGTTCGCCATTTACGATGTCTGTGCAAGCCCTTTACAAGTGCCAGTCCTATTTTGTGCTGTTTCTTTACCCCTCTGGCTCTGTTTGGAGTCTGTTTGGAGGACCCACTACCTCAAGGAATGGCTCCAAACGGGGTGGTAGGGGGTAGAGACAGAATTGGGACATGGCTTTCATATCCTCTCCTACACGCAGACTGACGGACTGCTTCTGTTTGCTGATTGGCTCCCCTCTAGGTGTTGTTTAACCTCGCCAACCAATATGCTAATAATGAGATGTACCCGGAGGCTCTGAACACCTACCAGGTGATTGTGAAGAACAAGATGTTCACCAATGCAGGTGAGGGTCCATGCAGACAAAGTAAAGCTAACCACCCACTGGCTCTCTGTAGTGACACACCCAGACACAAAACGTTGAGATTAGGCTCCAGGTGGCACCAAGAGACATCACGTGACACTATCGTTGAAGTCAATCAGAAACAGAGGTGCAATAATCTGCGACAAACTAGTAAAAGTAGGTATCTACTGGTCTCTAGTAATATAAGGTATCCACTGGTCTCTAGTAATACCTGGTTTCTCACACTGAGATGGTCTCTTAGGTCCTGAGATGAACAAGTTTAAGCTCCCCTGCTCTAGAGGTTCAAAACACATTTAATCTGATCTTGGCACACTTTGGATATATTAGTCTCTAGTATAACTAGTTATCTACTGATCTCTACTAGTATTTCTTGGTATCTACTGGTCTCTAGTAATACCTGATTTATACTGGTCTCTAATATAACTAGTTATCTACTGGTCTCTACTAGTATTCTTGGTATCTACTGGTCTCTAGTAAAACTTGGTATCTACTGGTCTAGTAATACCAGCTATCTTCTGGTTTCCAGTAAGGTTTCTAGTCTGACCTTGTAACCAGTACCCTTTGCTCCCCACTCCTCCCAGGGCGGCTGAAGGTGAACATGGCCAACATCTACTTCAAGCAGAAGAACTACCCCAAGGCCATCAAGTTCTACCGCATGGCGCTGGACCAGATCTCCAACGCCCACAAGGAGACGCGGATCAAGATCCTACAGAACATCGGCGTGGTCTTCGTCCGCATGGGCCAGTACTCGGACGCCGTCACCTCCTTTGAGCACATCATGAGCGAGAGCCCCAACGTGCGCACCGGCTTCAACCTGATCCTGTGTTACTACGCCACGGGCGACCGCGACAGGATGAAGAAGGCCTTCCAGAAGCTCATCGCCGTGCCACTGGGCATCGGAGAGGAGGACAAATACATCCCCACCAACGTGAGCCGCCGCCCTGCTCTCCCAGCTGGTCCACAACAGGATTCGTTACAGGGGCCCCGCTGTTTAACCACCAGGTGTGATGTGGATTAGCCATTAGAATGGGTTTCAAAATCCAACCCGTTTGGGACATCACAAGTGGCGGTGTCCACCTGGTGGTAAAATAGGGGCCCTTAAAAGTGCTGCTTTTATGACTTTGCTGTCATCTAGAGGTTCAATTCTTTCTCTCTCTCTCGCTCTCTCTCTCTCTCACTCATAGGATGACACTCACGCCAATCTGGTCACCGAAGTGATCAAAAACGACAAGCTTCACCAGATGGAGAGGGAGAGGTAAAACACACTTAACTGAAACACGCACACACTTCTCTAATACGCCACCAACACCCCCCCTCTAACCCATCACTGCACCGACCCACTGTTCCTCCACTTCCTCTTCGGCCCTCCCTAACAGGAAGTCTCTGGCGGAGAAGTTCATCATGACGTCAGCCAAGCTCATCGCCCCGGCCATCGAAAGCTCCTTTGCCGCTGGATTCGACTGGTTTGTTGTTCCGCCCACCACCACCAGATGGGGCTCAGATAATTGCATACAACGGATCTTGAGATCTATTAAGATTAGCAATGGTTGAAGAATATAGTTGAATGGCCAATAGGCAGGTTAGTTACCTGTTACAATGGGTGGTAAAAAATGAGATGAGATAGGATATATCTAATGGTTAACAGGGATCGACACCCAGCCGAAAGGATGTGGGTTCCAACCCCATTGTATGCCGTCTACCTGTAGGCATCCTTGAGCAAGATGTCAAATCCCTACCTGCTCCTTTCACATTTTTTTGTATTGTTGTTTTGGGTTAAGGCGTAAAATGACATGAAATAAATGGACAGAAATTAAAGACCACATGAAAATTAGTTATTTTTGTGTTCTGTAGGTGTGTGGACATGGTGAAGAGTTCCCAGTATGTGGAGCTGGCCAATGATCTGGAGATCAACAAAGCCATCACCTACCTACGACAGAAGGACTTCAAACAGGTGAGGGCTGCTTTGCATGATCACCACAAGGTTAGAGAGCTAGCACGCTCCAGAACAGCCTCTAGAGCAGCGTTTAAGAAACGCATGGGTCGAGGCCCAAAATGGGTGGTGATCCAATAGGAGGTTGGTTGCGAACAATGAAAGGATCACCGATTCCAGGGTACTCAGAGTTTTCTGAGTGTGCAATGGTTGGGTCCCACACTCACACTGAGATGGTCTCTTAGGTCCTGAGATGAACACGTTTAAGCTCCCCTGCTCTAGAGGTTCAAAACACATTTAATCTGATCTTGGCACACTTTGGATATTTCCTCAGAAGGTCATGTATATTCTCATTATGTGTATTATTATTTTCTGGGCAGCGGGTGTCTAGTTCATAATCAGAAAGTTATCCCTTAATTGGCCAACTCCTTGAAACTCTCTCCCTCCTCTCACTCACTCCATTCTTTCATCTCTCTGTCTCTCTCTCTGTCTCTCTCCATCTGCATGGCTCAGGTTGAGGTATGTGTGTCTTCTGTTTCTTTGGTGTGTGTGTGTGTGTTTTGTGTCTTTTGTTTTTATACACACTGCATGTAAACCCTAGCATCCCCCCCTTAGCATTGCTAATGCTGTACTTCCTGTGTGTGTTGAACTATAGCCGTAGACTACCAAATAACCCCTAATGTCCCTAGCTTACCTGTAGGCATCTTTTAAGCAAGATGGCTTTGTGGCTTTGGATAAAAATTCAAAATGACTTTGAAGTGTCTGCTAAATAACTCGACCTCCTTGGAGTGAAATCCCATAGATATCCACCAGGTTGCGCTCCTGGGTCACAGTCCTCAATTGAATTACAGTACAATTGTGTGTGATATTTATTTGGGCTGACAAAAATCGATAGTCAATCTTCTAAGAAAACCAAAGGAAATGTATGTCACTGTGTTGACATACATACAGGAAGCAGATGGGTGTGGTTTGACAGGCCCTCCCTGTCCTCCACCTGGTGAAGCATCTGCAGTGTTTTATGAGGACATTGTTTCATTGAGTCGCCCATGGCGTATTAAATGTATTAAATGGACCGGATGGGGTATACCAACATTCAATTTTCATTTGTTTGAATGAAACATGCTCACCTAGCACATAGTTTTGACTTGTAGAAAAGTTTTGTGTATTGGCTATTCACAAGCAGGCAATTTGAAACATTAAGAATCTATTAAGAAAAACATTTTGAGGTGAAATTCATATTTCCTACACTGACAAGTTAACCAATAAAGTGAAACGCAGTGTGTAATAGATAACCCCCCCACCTCCCCCGGCTTCAGGTAATACACACCGACATGGAAAACCCTGGGGTTAAAGGTCAGTTTGAGGTTGCACCCTGACAGGCGTCTCTGTTTCTTTTTCCAGGCGGTCGAGTCGCTAAAGATGTTTGAAAAGAAGGACAGCCGGGTGAAGAGTGCCGCCGCCACCAACCTCTCCTTCCTCTACTTTCTGGTGAATAATTATAATGTAGTGCCATGCTCATCTCCACCACTAGGGGAGCACTGTTGTTTAAACCCAAACAAACTGCTTTTTAATCCAAGTCCAAGCTTACCTAAATCCATGATTGTATTTTAATTAGCTTAAGAGTATTTAGTCCTATGTCTAAATACTATAAAATATGTATTAGTTAATATATTGATACATAAACTTTATATTATTTTTTCCTTCTCTGGATCTGGGAGGAAAATTGAGCGAGATTATTTTGGTACTTTTTGTTATCTCTCCGTACCTGACCAATGGCGCTACCACAAGGCTCAACAATCACATGACATTAATTTACCCATGGTGCAACACTACCAACTTCACGCAAACCTAGGCAGTTGAAGTACAATGAGGAAACCGAGGAGAGAATCTTGCAATGTCTGTTTTCCCTGCATAACACAACCTTCAGCTAAACTACAACAGAGACCTGATAAAAATAAAGAATGTTTATACAGGTTGCTGAAATTGGAATTGTGATCTGTAGGCAGAATAACTTGCAGTCTGACCAATTTAGTTTTACATGCCTAAAATAAACATCGGTCTGAAACATGTAGGTAGAATCTTACATGGTAGCATTTCAAATAATACAGGGAATATCAGCACAGCCTTTTGTGCTTGTGCACAGATTGGAAACGGGAATATTGCTCTGAAATTGGAAAGAACGGTTGCCATTATACCGTATACAGAACCAATGCACGGCAAGCCGTTACATTGGAGGAAGGGGCCTAACTGGTTTAAAGTCGTCCGACAATTGCAAACAATTGGCAGGACATGCAATAAAACAAATAAAGATATATATATATACACCACACAATGTAATATATTGACAGAAAATATAACCATGAGGATCATGTTTTATTTAATGTGAAACAGACTAAAATAATTGACATTTCAAGGATATGCCTGCAGAGTGAGGACAACAGGGCAGGCAGATGTGTTTACTATTTTTGGCCATTTGATATATTTCAGCTTTATATATATATATTACAACGACCTATGAAACATCGGAAAAATACAAATTAGAATATCTTTGAAACGTTTTGATTTATAACACTCCTCAAAAACCCAGCTATACCTCAGCCCCGCCCCGTCTAACCTTTGACCTCCGGGCGGTGTTCCAGGAGAAGGACTACGAGCAGGCGGACCGCTACGCCGACCTGGCCATGAGCGCAGACCGCTACAACCCAGCGGCGCTCATCAACAAGGGCAACACGTGCTTCGTGAGGCAGGACTACGACAAGGCGGAGGAGTTCTACAGGGAGGCCCTCAGGAACGACTCCTCCTG
Organism: Molva molva; assembly: GCA_900323295.1. Taxonomy (NCBI): domain Eukaryota; kingdom Metazoa; phylum Chordata; class Actinopteri; order Gadiformes; family Lotidae; genus Molva; species Molva molva. The sequence continues at coordinate 959 of OOFG01106820.1, read as the reverse complement.
CACCGAGGCTCTCTACAACCTGGGTGAGCTCCCCACAGCCCGTGGATGTTTCATAAACACTGGAGACACAGCCCGTACTCTTGGCGCGAGCGCAGAAGGGCAGCCAAAGTTACACATTTTTTTTTTTTTTTTCTATTATTTATTGGTCACCAATGGGGAGTGTGGGCATAAGTAGGTCACCGAACGAGACCATGCCCATAACTGGGTTTGAGAGAGCATGATTGACAGGTGTTTGTCAATGGGTGTTTTTATTGGACTTTATTATTTGTAACCCACAGAAGACGATCCACAAATATTTGGTATTTGTGCTTTGTAAAATGATATCCACACGGCTAATTCACGATCCACAAATACACATTTTTAAGTTGTCTTAAAATGTGTGAATTTTTTGTGAATCGTCTTCTGTGGGTTACAAATATTAAAGCCAAATAAAAATGTCCATATTTGCCCCGCCCCCTGGCCAGGTCTGACCTATAAGAGGCTGAACCGACTGGAGGATGCTCTCGATGGGTTCCTGAAGCTCCACGCCATCTTGAGGAACAGCTCCCAGGTCATGTTCCAGCTGGCCCACCTGTATCCTGAGAGAGAGAGAGCGAGAGAGAGACCATATCTGTGTGTGTGTGTGTGTGTATTGGTCCTTGATTTTGTATGTGTATTATTGTGTGGTTGTCATTGAGTGTGTATTACTGTGTAATAGTGTGTGTTCTTATTGTGTGTTGGTCCTTGAGATTGTTTATTTGTGTGTTTATTATTGTGTGTGTGTGTGTGTGTGTGTGTGTGTGTGTGTGTGTGTGTATATGTGTATATTATTGTGTCTTGGTCCTTGAGACTGTTATTTGTTTGTGTGTATTATTGTGTAACAGAGTGTGTGTATATTATTGTGTGTTGATCCTCTAGTATGTGGTTATCAGTGTGTGTGTGTGTTTGTCCTTGAGACTGTGTATTTGTGTGTGTGTGTA
>OOFG01106816.1:0-10390 GCA_900323295.1 Molva molva | reverse complement strand
GTTCGGAGGGGGCGGAAGATTCCCGAGATGAATACTGGCCGTACATATGCAGTCTTGTGGTGTATTAGGTTGTTATCGACTGTAAAATATCTGGCATTGTCATTTTTTGGATAGGCGATTTATCGGATGATTTAGTTATAATCATCGTATTTGAATCTGCAACTTCTGTATAAGAGCTCCTATTTTATATTACATAGAACACATCCCAACGATATGACATCACGACTATTCACTAAAACTCATCTGAAATACTGAGTTGACGTGTGGAAGCTAGTGAAGGGGACTTACGCTGAAGATGCATTAGTCATCTTAGAGACAGAGTTGACTTGACTTGAGGAAGCTAGTGAAGGGGACTTACGCTGAAGATGCATTAGTCATCTTAGAGACAGAGTTGACTTGACTTGAGGAAGCTAGTGAAGGGGACTTACGCTGAAGATGCATTAGTCATCTTAGAGACAGAGTTGAATTGACTTATGGAAGTAAGTGAAGGGGACTTACGCTGAAGATGCATTAGTCATCTTAGAGACAGAGTAGACTTGACGTACGGAAGCCAGTGAAGGGGACTTACTCTGAAGATGCAGGGGATGTCCTTGCGGTTGGCGTGGATGACATCAGAGGCCAAGACTGGGCTGACGGAAAACTCCTCGTCTCTGGAGAAGAGAACAAGAATATTGGTCAGGCGCCTGGGATGGAGTCTGCATCAATGTCACTCATTACACCTTGGTCATATCAGAAACTATTCAAATAAAAGGCACCGTGAAATTAAAATGAACTTTCTCTAATTACATTTTCAGAAATGCAATTTCTGACACACTTTGTGGCGAAAGGGATTTTATGGAAATTCAATTTCTATTTTGTGAAATGACATTTACATTTCTTGAAATTACATTTTAATTCCTATACATTAAATTATGATTTCTGGGAATTGTATTTAAACTCCAGGAAATTGTCCCAGCACTGCCATGCATAACATTCTTCAACATACATATGTTTCCGCACCCCCTCATTAAAAGCCTGCTCATTGATGAATTAATGTGCCTATAAACTACAAATATGGTGGTCAGAAACATTTCTCCCCAACTATGCGAGCAGTAGTCCAGAGGAGGAGCTTGGGGGTTGTAGTCCTCTCTTACCTCATGTCGATGACCTGGCTGACGACCACGCTGGGCTGGGTCATCTTGCCCTCCCCCAGCTCGTACAGGAACAGCTTGAAGTCACACACCACCGCCATGGCCCTCTGCCAGCCCTTCTTCACCCCTGTGGGCTTAGGCACCTGATATAAACACACGTAGAGAGGACCTTAGTATATAGAGTACTTTATATAGATACACATATCATATAGATGCGGCCCTTGTACTTGATATAGAGTATTTGATATAGATAGACAGAGTACTTTAGTTTGGAGTATACTTCATATAGATACACAATTTATATATGGAGTACTTAATAAAGATAAACACAGTACTTTTGTATTAAGAGTACTTCAGATACAGTAGATAGACAGAGTACTTTATATGTAGATTCACACAGGAACATAGAGAGTACTTCACGTGTAGGTGTACTCCTTCATAGAGTATTATATATAAATACACTGCAGTAGAGATACGTATACAGGAACATACAGAATATCTTTTTAACTTTATACAGGCAGACTCGGGGCAGATTGGTACATAGAATTATACATGAACACAAACATACACACACACAAGTTAAACAAAACAAAAGGAGGTAAGGGCCTTGGGTAGGGGCCCACCCAGGATGACCTACCCTGACATGGCCCTCGTATGCGGTGCCGATGCCCCTCTGGGGGTCGATGCCCAGGGGCCCCTTGGTCTGGTCCTGGGGGACCGGGCACACGGCCGGGGCCTTGTCGGCACACGTCACGTGGCAGGAGAAGTTACACACTGGAGGTGCAGGAGAAGGAGACGACATGAGGACTAGGTTCTCAAGGTGCAAGGCTTAATACAGGTTCAGGGTAGGGAAATGTCTGTATTCTCGCTCTGTAGAATAGGCAGATGTCAAATGGAAATAAACAACACAAGATGAAAGCTAAAACTGCAGCCAGACATGGGCATCTTGTTTCGTGTTAGGAGTACTGTAACATTGAAGGGATAAGAGGAGAAAATGAACTTTTTTCAACCCAAAAACTCAAAAGTAGTGAGTCGTCAATTGTTCTGTACCCTGGATATATTTATAGCAACCGTTCTTGACCTATATCTATAATATAGGTCAAGATCGTCTGAACTCCCCTTCTTCTCCTCCACCAACTCCTCCCTCTCCTCGACCTCCTCGACCTCCTCCACCCCCCCTCGGTCTCCACCACCTCACCCCTCTCTCTCCCCCTCTCTCTACTCCAACAGCTCCTCCTCCCTCTCCTCCACTTCCTCCTTACCTTCGCAGGTGCAGCCCTGGCGCTTGAGGCCCACCATCAGAGAGGTGCACTGGTTGCACTTGGTGGGCGTGTTGAAGGACTTCACCACAAACTGGTGGGCTTTGGGCTGAGGAGGGGAAGCAGTAGGATTAACATGGGATGTGGACGGGTATATAACCATAACGTGGGCAGGATAGTATAGTGGTTATAGTGTCCGACCCAAGTCTGTTTGGATGTTGTTGGCAGCCATTTTCTTTTTCTAATATTCATTCGTTTTGTGTGGTTAAGTGTTTCCAGGGTGACGGGGGACCTCTCACCTTGGGCGAGGAGCGTCCAATGCTGCCGTAGCCCCCAGACCTTAGGGTGGGGGTCTGGCCAGAGCGAGGCGAGTGGTCTATCAACTGTACAACAAACACAGAAAACAAAGACATTAATGTATTTCTGGTACATTTCAATTGCCTACTGTAATGGAACACTGAAAACAGAATTATTGAGAACTATTAGCCATGTTAAAGCGAAGAGACTGCAAAAGGCACAATTCTGTACGCTACCGTCTACCCTCATGTTCAGAAGACTGTACTGCAACTTGGCTCTCAGGCCAATAAACTACAGAAGGTTATGGGTTCAAACCCCAATGTCCACCGTCTACCTGTAGGCATCCTTGAGCAAGATGCCCCAAACCCCTCCCTGCTCCACAATCTAAAATTCACTGCAAGTCACTTTGAGTCAAAGCATCTGGCTAGATGACAAGATATATGAAATAGTAAACAGTAGTTAATCTGACCTCAATGGGCTCCAGGTCACTGGCCATGGAGGGGGAGCGGGAGCGAGACTTGAGGTGGGATTTGGAGTCATCTTCCCGGGATGGAGTGTTGGAGGGGGTAAAGTTATCCACAGAGTCCACCTGAGAGAGAGAGGAGAACCAGGGAGGAGGAGGAGGAGAAACGGAACAGATCAGAAACAGAACGGAAGGAGGGATGGGACGATTAGGAAAATATCAAAGAGGGGAAAGAAGAAAACGAGGAGAGAGGGACCGATTTAAGAGGCAACTAAATAGATAAAATAAGAGTTTCAGGTTAACCCTCCATGATATGAAACCAGGGGAAACTCCACAAGAACAGGAAAAAAACACTTTTTTTTAATTTTGTGACATAGCATCCACCACCGGACTTCAGACACCACAGAAAACCAACGAATAATGATATTAATCCGTTTGATCGTACACCGACAAAGAATTGAACACTCCCTCTGACTCCCTCTGACAGTCAGGTTTGTTTCAGACGCCACGAGGTGTACGTTAAAACGCCACAGAGACACTTTATAGCCAACAAACAAACAAACATAGCAACAAGCGCCATGCAACTCAAAGCAAGGTAAAGCTTTTAGGCAGACATCTTCTTTTCTGCATTTTCATAACCACAATGTCTTAAGTTTTTCCGCCCAAAAACAAAAAGCTGCAAGCATATATTAATTTTTATATTTGCAAACCATGCGAAAGCACACATACATGCGACAGGGGCACACACAGAAAGAGGATGTAGGGCGTGTGTGTGTGTTTGTGTGTGTGTGTCGGGGGGAGTGACCACAGGGATGAAAGAACAGGGGTTGGGTGCTTACACGTCTGCCTTTGCTACTCGGGCCGACGGAGGGCGAGCGCTTTGCGGGGAAGAAGACAGAGAGAGAAGTTTGAATATTAGAAAAAAAGGAAAATGGCTGCCAACAACATCCAAACAGACTTGAGGGAGAGAGGACATTTTGTAAAAGGCCACTGCGGTGCGTCTTCACTGCGGGAAGGTTTGATGGGTAAAGTCTTGAAAGTTTCTTGTTCGATTCTCGTGGATTTTATTCTCTTAAGTAGATGCGCTTTGGGGATTTTTATTTTGGTCATTTTATTGTGCATTTAAGTGTTTGTACAGTATGTGGAAAATGCAATGAGTTCAAAGTGGACTGTGAGAAAATACAATGATAGTATACATGTCTAGTTTCGGATACCAGTCTGAAAAAAATGTCTTCTTTCTTCTCCTTTTGTTTAACACTTAGGCAGCGTGTCTCGGACGGACGAAAAACAATATAGACTCATTTTGCCACCAATTAGCTCATTGAGCTTCTTAGGAGTAAATCACTGCTTTGTAGGTAGCTGAGGGCTAGCATTAGCGACAAGAGCCAAACAGGGCGAACACTGACTATCCTAATGGGGGAAAAAACAAAACAAGACAGCCACATGCTACGGGGCACTACCTACTGCTTCTGCCAGCTAAGCTTTTAGCTATGAGCAGTTTGAGCACACACACACAAACACACACACACATGGTCTCTTTCTCTCTCACTCACACACGCAAAACCCAGTAACACATACGGTCTCTCCCTTTCTTGCTCTCACCTTTTCCCACACACACACACACACACACACACACACACACACTCTCTTACACACACAAACACACACACACACGCTCGCTTTTCTTTCGCCCAACACACACTCATACACAAACACACACAATTAGTCTCTACGTTGACAGCGCTCCTATAGGGTACTGCTACAGCTAGGACCACACACACACACACACAATGACCTATTGACCTCTGGGATTGAACTTACGTCTTCCCAAAACTCTACTAAAGAAGAAGAGGAGGACGAGAACGAGTCCTGACGCACCAGAGTGAGAAGAAAAACAACGACAACAAAACAATATGAAATAAATGAAAGACAAAATCATAGTCAAACTACATGAAGATACAGTACTGAGTACTGAGTAGAAAAGGAAGTACTGGAGGCCAAAAAAACTGAAATTATAATCAATAAATGATTTAAGATGGAACTAATTCAGCCCAGGGAACTATAACAGAAACAAGTCATATTTGAACTAAGTGGTTAATAAAGACTGTTGCTAAGTTAGATATGTTTGCAATAAATACCAGTTTTATAAAAGGTACTTTAAAGCGCGGTATTTACACAATATCCGATAGTATGTTGGATATGTTTTGATATGTGATGCAAGTACGATTGGATTAATATTACAGTTTGTAGTTGTTGGGGTAACTGTCCGGGACTTACGTCGAACTGGTCCAGGGCTGAGGTGGGGGCGTTTAGGAACGCCAGGAAGGAATTCTGGGAATCTTGGTGCTTAACTCCTGGAAATACAAACAATTATAATATATATAGGATTAGAAGAGGCTAAGATTCATTTCTGAATTAACAGAAATGAAAATGTCAATTAAAGGGGAACCGCCACACAAAATGGCTGTCTGCAACATCTACTCTACTTCTGTGAAAAAAATCACGGAAAAGTTGCACCATTGACGTCATTGGTCCGGAATTACGTCAATGGTTCAACCTATTCGCGGAAACAGAGTTGATGTAAAACATTTTCACAATGTTTGTATGAAGCAGTACTCTCTTAAATGAGAGAATAGACAAGTGTGACGACTCCCCTTTAACAGATATCAAAACATTTCACTGATTTATGAGATTAGACTCCTGGAAACATCTAAATAATTAAACAAATATGTACATTTCAATCAACAGACTAATTAATTAATATTTGCATGTTAGTTAACCAATCAATTAACAAAGATTGATATGTCTAACAAGCTGTGATATCACACTGTTTATCAAATGACACGTTTCAAAGCAATATTATTCAATATTTAACTATTTTTTCAATGGACCCCTGGTCTTCCCATAAGGGTCAAAAAGGTGACATAAAGGGGACTTACCCCTGCGCAGCCTCATCTCCTCCGTCTCCTTCTTCAGCCGGTCGATCTCAGACAGCAAGTCCTGGTTCCTGTTCTCCACCTCCTGTAGTTTACTGGGGAGGAGGGGAACAAAACAGTTACACACATATTTGGGCAGAGCTTTATCTTGGTCATTTTTTACTTTTCTCTTAACAGAAGAGAGAGGACATAGAGACACAAACAGAGATAGAGCGTGAGGGACATAGAGACACAAACAGAGCTAGACAGAGAGCAAGAGACAGACAGACACAAACAGATAGCGACAGACAAAGAGACAGACAGAGCGAGAGGGAGAGATAGTTTCCATGGAAATAAAGCTATTTTCAATTGATTTGAGAGATAGACAGAGAGACACAGAGATAAATACAGACAGACACGAAGACAGAGAGAGAGAGTCGGGTAGAGACGACGTACCACTCTGTGGTGATGTTACAGAGACAGAGAGTAGAGTAGAGACCACGTACCACTCTGTGGTGATGTTACAAAGACAGAGAGTAGAGTAGAGACCACGTACCACTCGGTGGTGATGTTACAAAGACAGAGAGTAGAGTAGAGACCACGTACCACTCAGTGGAGATGTTACAAAGACAGAGAGTAGAGTAGAGACCACGTACCACTCGGTGGAGACGTTACAGAGACAGAGAGTAGAGTACAGACCACGTACCACTCGGTGGAGATGTTACAGAGACAGAGAGTAGAGTAGAGACCACGTACCACTCAGTGGAGATGTTACAGAGACAGAGAGTAGAGTAGAGACCACGTACCACTCAGTGGAGATGTTACAGAGACAGAGAGTAGAGTAGAGACCACGTACCACTCGGTGGAGACGTTACAGAGACAGAGAGTAGAGTAGAGACCACGTACCACTCTGTGGTGATGTTACAGAGACAGAGAGTAGAGTAGAGACCACGTACCACTCTGTGGTGATGTTATAGAGACAGAGAGTAGAGTAGAGACCACGTACCACTCTGTGGTGATGTTACAGAGACAGAGAGTAGAGTAGAGACCACGTACCACTCGGTGGAGATGTTACAGGCCTTGACTTTGTTGAGCTCGTCCTGGATGCCCTGCTTGGCCCTGATCTCTGCGTCCAGGGCCGACTGGAGCTCCAGACGGGCCGACATGTCCAGCTTGGCGAAGCGACGCATCTTCCACGGCATGTCCTGGAGGGGGGAGAGAGGGGAGGAGAGAGAAGGACAGAGGGAGAGAGATGGGATAAAGTTGGAAAGAGGAGGGAGAGAGAGGAGAGATATAGAGAGAAGGACAAAGAATAAAGTTGTCATTAAGTTGGTATTTTATTATTAACATTATGGACATATACTGTATGTCCTGACCCAAGTACCCTTCTGTGAGCGTGTGTACTGTACTGTGTGTGTGTGTGTGTGTGTGTGTGTGTGTGTGTCTCACCGTGGCGCGGGCCCCCAGGCTGGTGTTCCTCAGACCCTCCAGCTCCTCAGTCATCTTGGTGGCCAACGCCTGCAGGTAGCCCCGTGCATCCTTCTCATCACTCACCCTGTATACACACACACACACACACACATTAAATATATATTATATATACTAAATATATAGCCTGCAGGTAGCCCCGTGCATCCTTCTCATCACTCACCCTGTACACACACACACACATTAAATATATATTATATATACTAAATATATAGCCTGCAGGTAGCCCCGTGCATCCTTCTCATCACTCACCCTGTATATAGACACAGACACATATATATATTAAATATATGTATAAATATATACAAAATATATAGCCTAGAGGTAGCTCCTTCTCATCACTTTGAATACAAGCACGCACACACATAGTTAAACAAATAAATAAACACAGTCATAGACACACACACACACACACACACAGTGAGAGTTGTTGACATGGTTGTATGGTGACGTTTCACCGCAGTTCATATTAAACCCTTGGCATTGTTCAGCAGTCCACTCTCGTCTTTGCAGACTGCATGTTTGCCTGAGCAGACTAAACCTGTTTAAGTGAGATTAACATGGGTGTTTATCTGAACAGCCACGCCTCTGGAAAGAGTTACCTCATCAATTAAACCCAGACAGACGGACCAACAGGCAAATAAACACTCTTGTGTATTGTACACACTCATACATGGCTGGTATATTTAGCCACCATGCCTACTGCTAACACTGAAGTAGATTATAGCATGTTTGATGACGGCATGAACTGCTACTGACCCCAACACACACAAACACATTGTCGCCTTGCAATGCGTTTATGTGATGTGTGTGTACGTTAGTGTACGTTTGTGTGTGTGTATGTGTGTGTATGTGTATGTGTATGTGTATGTGTGTGTGTGTGTGTGTGTGTGTGTGACATGAACTGCTGTGATATTGGATTCAGCCTTTCTATAAAACTCACTGTAGCATTTAAAGACATTTCCACTGCAGAGGAGACAGCCTTTCTTGTTGTTAAAACGACATGACACTTTGTCACCACTAGGGGGCTATGTAACCAATGAGGCTCATTAAAGCTCTTCCTGGTGTGCATGTATGTTACAGTAACAAATACTGTCAGCTAGGGGGCAGTGTTGACCACAAAAACCTTTTACCTTTGGCTGTCTGGGCCAAATGTATTCCTGAATGTTAACAGCTCTGAGTGTTTGTATATGTGCTTGTGGGTTAGTGAGGATGCTTGTGTGTGGGTTTATGTATGTGCGTGTGAGTTTGTGTGTGTGAGGGGCTGTGTAGGTGCATATGGGTTTGTGTATGCCTGTCCGTCAACAGCAAAAGGTAGTCTGTTTGGAGTACTTTAAGAGTTTGAACAAGTGTTTCACATTCATGCCTAATGTCTGTTTGACCACCTGTTTACATACACACATATACACACACGCACGCACGCACACACACACACACACACATACACACGTGCACACGTCTGTGTGGATTCTTTGGTTTATACAATTTGGCTGGGGGGGAATGTCTACAAGTGTGTATTGGATTGTATTAAGGGAGTGTGCATGTGTGTGGAAGTACACATAATGTATATATGTGCTTGTGTGTGTGTGTGTGTGTATGTGTGTCGTACCACTGGATGATCTTGGTGATCTGGGCCTTCCGGTGTGTGTGTGTGTGATGATCTCAGTGATTTGGCCTTGCAGTGTATGTGGGTGTGTGTGTCGTACCACTGGATGATCTCAGTGATCTGGGCCTCCCAGTGTGTATGTCTGTGTGTGTCGTATCACTGTATGATCTCAGTGATCAGGGCCTCCCAGTGTGTGTGTGTCCCACCACTGGATGATCTCAGTGATCTGGGCCTCCCAGTGTGTGTCTGTGTCCCACCACTGGATGATATCAGTGATCTGGGCCTCCCAGTGTGTGTGTGTGTGTCGTACCACTGGATGATCTCAGTGATCTTGACCTCCCAGTGTGTGTATGAGTGTGTGTGTCGTACCACTGGATGATCTCAGTGATCTGGGCCTCCCAGTGTGTGTGAGTGTGTGTGTCGTACCACTGGATGATCTCAGTGATCTGGGCCTCCCAGTGCGCTACGCTCTCCTTCTTGTCGGACAGCTCCCTCAGCTCCTCCTCCAGCTGCCGTCTGGAGCTGCTCACCTTCTCAAACATACCGGACAGCTGCACACACACACACACAGGAACACACACACACACACACACACACACAGGAACACACACACACACACACACACACACACACACACACACACACACACACACACACACACACACATTTAGTGAGAAGAATGGCTTGACTTTATATACAAAATGTAGGTCATGTGAGGTAATATTATCCAACATTTTACGCCGTGAAACTGGGATGTGGAATATGAATACAGACAGGTTTGAATCCGCTCCGACTGTTTCATAGCTTTCAAAATGTTAATGTTAATGTAAATGTCATGTTGTTGTGATTGTGACCTTAGAGTGATGGGTGTGTAATAAAACACACATCACCTCTTTGTGAGGTGACTGTCGCTCATCCACACGCATCACAAGGACCTGGCCCTTATTATCCCATATATGAATATTCTATATCCTTCTATATTCCATGTCCTCATAACACATGTATTAATATTCCATGTATTCATATCCCCTCCCCCCCCTCTGCTCCAAAACAGATCAGAGGTTTTGTTTGACTTGGGAGAGCCCTGACTTCCACACTCCAAGTATCCGCTGTCCCACCGCCGTCCAAAGACAACAGAGGAGCGTTCCAGAACCCCATTCCACCAGCGTGGGGAGGAGACGGTGTTTGTATGAGGAATATGGAACAGATAGGTCTCTGGATGGGCCAGACCA
>OOFG01106811.1:0-13457 GCA_900323295.1 Molva molva | reverse complement strand
GACAGACAGACAGACAGACAGACAGACAGACAGACAGACAGACAGACAGACAGACAGACAGACAGACAGACAGACAGACAGACAGATAGATAGATAGATAGATAGATAGATAGATAGATAGATAGATAGATAGATGGATGGATGGATGGATGGATGGATGGATGGATGGATGGATGTATAGATAGATAGATAGATAGATAGATAGATAGATAGATAGATAGATAGATAGATAGATAGATAGATAGATAGATAGACAGACAGACAGACAGACAGACAGACAGACAGACAGACAGACAGACAGACAGATAGATAGATAGATAGATAGATAGATGGATGGATGGATGGATGGATGGATGGATGGATGTATAGATAGATAGATAGATAGATAGATAGATAGATAGATAGATAGATAGATAGATAGATAGATAGATAGATAGATAGATAGTTAGATAGATACCTCTTCATTTCTCAGCTTGCCGAACATGTAGACATAATCTCCAGGGTGACCCACAAACTTGCCCTTGAAGAAAGCCACGTAGAAGCAGGACGAGTAGTAGTTGACGAACTGGAAGAGGAACATCTTCACCGTCAGCTTGTTCTCGTACTCCAGGTGGGTCTTGGGAATTTCTGATACACAACAAAACAACAGTAAATGACCAGCAGAAGACAGTGACTCTGTAACTATTGAAATACTGGAGAACAGATCCGAAGCAAAAGCATTTTGCTTCAGATCTTTCGCTCCGTCAAAGAGCTTTAAATGGGAAATGTACATGTTCATTGCCAAAGCACATAAAAAACTCAAATAAGATCCAAAATACGATAAAAAAAGTGCACAGCCTTAATAGTGCCTCTCTCACCCATGTCGGTGATCCAGATGGCCACCCTCTCGTACATGAGGTTGAGCACCATGATGATGACAAAGTTGATGCAGGATGCGGTGACGGAGGTGGCGAGCTGCGGCGTGATGAGCGAGCCCACCACCTGCAGGTTGTTGGTGGGGCTGTCCTTCATGATGCTGGCGAAGGCGGCGTAAACCGCAAGGCGGTAGGCGATCACCCCGATGATGCACGCGATGATCAGGGCGATCTGGGGAGCGTTTGGGAGGTGGGGGACATGTGAGGAACACAGTAGCTCTGTGGCACAGAAAAAGTGTATCAGTGGGAAGCTTAGCATATATATATAATGGCATAGCATATGCGTTGCATGCATGTGGTACACGCACACACATACACACACACAAACTGGTTTAATGCCATCTGGAAATTACATTGGGTTACGATCATGCAGTCAGAATCCACACAAGCTCCTTGAGAACCGATTTCTACATCTTTTGACTAGTTTTAACATATGTTAATATGATATTTCAATATTTGATATTTGAATAATTAAGAGGCCATAGTGCACTGTGGTGCATTGTACGTGATGAGGATAAGGATGTGTGTTCACATCTTAGCACTGTTCGTCGGATAGTCATTTCACTGTATATTATACAAATGAATTTGGTGGCCGATAATGAAGAGTTATTTGGAAACCCATGAAAGGTGATAGAGACACATGCTCACCCAGAATAGGACGGTGGCTCCAGACAGGCACGTGCGAGCACACTTGCTTGTTACGGGTAAGTAGGGCTCCATCTCCTACACAGCAACCAAGCAAAGCATGGAGAAGGGATGAGTCACTGCACTGGTTGTTCTACTGAAGGACCACTCTGAAGGTAGGGAAACCAGCGGCAGCTTCACCCCCGAGGCAGAGGAGAGTTCAGCCCTGATCCAAGATTTGTAAAACGGTTTTGATCCTGCAGGGTCAATAGGTCACTTGTTGAAACCAAACAATCAAGATGAGAATCTGCCTTTGGAGTCTTTTCCAGAACTCTCTACTTTAGGCAAAGGGCCCGCTGGGGGACTCTGCCTCTGGAGTCTTTTCCAGAACTCTCTACTTTAGGCAAAGGGCCCGCTGGGGGACTCTGCCTCTGGAGTCTTTTCCAGAACTCTCTACTTTAGGCAAAGGGCCTGCTGGGGGACTCTGCCTCTGGAGTCTTTTCCAGAACTCTCTACTTCAGGTTATTGTATTTTCTCCACACAAGCGATGTGGAACAGCAGTGCATCGCCTGTCGTTTGGGACCAAACCGGAGCATTCAGGCGTGTGCTGATCCAGCCTTACCCACAGGACAATGCTGGCCCAGCACAGCAGCACCTTGCCCACTAGACCAGCTGTGGTCCGCTCCAGAACCCACTCCATCTCCTACAGTGGGCGGGGAACGTGATGGGGAGGGGATATGGTAACAGCCCATACCCCTTTAGATTTGCTCATTTAAAAATGATTTGTATGACGCATAGTCTAAAATGTATTTCATTTTAGGACATGATATAATACTTTAAACATGCATGAGTGAGGCTCCTGAGGCGGGTGAATAAACAATACAAAAAACCTCTGCAGTACAATAAACAATCACGGCAGTTCCTCCTGAAACACAAACTGAAATCATCCACGGCGCCTATTAAACACATAAATGCTGACGAAGAGTTGGGCCTGGATTGTTCCCCTCCAGAACTGGAGAACCCAAAGACTAGCGCAGAGGATGAAGTGATCAAAGGCTCAAGGCGGAGCCTCGTCTGTCATGGTCTCCATGGGAACACAAGCACCTGCGTGATGCGGTTGAGGCGGCGGTTGGTGCACTTGGTCTCGTACTCGGGTCTCAGCTGGAGCTGCTGCTGCTCCTCCTCAAAGTCCACCAGGTCCCACTCGTACTCCAGGCGGGCCTGCCGGCGCTTCCAGAACTCCAGGAACAGCGTCACTGCAGGGGCAGACGGTAGGGCCACCATTACTGGGTCGCTTATCGCATCGCTAAACATATAGTGAACCATCATTGTTTTACTATTTATATGTATCATTTTGTTGCAGTATTTGTTGATGTGGGCAGCTGTTACGCCTTCATATCCGTGGCGATGAAGACCGTATACATTTATCTAGTTGGCCAAAGTATAGGGGTAGACTATAGACTATCGACAAAATACTGGCCTGCATAAAAAGTATGACTGTGAATTAATACACTTTAACTATTATTACTGTGCTCTGGTTGTGTGTTAGTTTGAGATTAAATACTCGAAATACCTGCTGTAACCAGCCAAAAAAAAAAGTTTTTACGACAGTACAACTGAAAAAAATAGTTTTCATTGAGTCTGACCACTGGGTGGCGCTGTGCAGCTATAAAACGCTGCCTCAAGAATGAATACTCACCCCAAATCCCCATGAATATGGCAAAGAACACCGTTCCTACGTTGTCAAACAGGTGCGATTGCTGAAAGAATACCACATTACAGTAATGTTTATTTAAAGTTAGTGTTTTAAGAAAGGGAACATTATGTTGCCTTAATGTATTAATAGGACTATGACTGTCTCACCCATGAGGAACTACATGTAGAGTTCAGCTTCCAGTAGCCACATTTCTTGTCGCACAGCGGACACATAACAATTTGGCCTCCGATCTCTTCATCACATATGTCTTTACTGCAGAGGAAATAGTAACATAGTTGAAATTATATACACATACATAATATACATTTTTATCATATTGAGTTACAAAAATATTAAAACAACAAGGCAGTGTTTAAAAGATAGATACGATCAAATAACAAAGTCTTGTAATACTGGAGGCTTCGTAGTTGATAGTTGAATATGTATAAGATCTCCACGAGGCTGACCTCCACTCGTTCTCCTCGAAGGTCAGCAGGCCGTAGAGGAAGCAGATGACCCCCACCACCGCAGCAAAGAACAGCATCTCGGTGTAGAAACCAAGCCAGGCGAAGTAAATCCCAATCTTCTCTCCATAATACTTCCTGTGTCCAGCAGAGAACAACACAATTATTGGTGTTGGTTTATAAATAATATGAATAATACCAATGATGGTACAGTTTATTTATGCAGCACTCTACTTTAACCGCCTCATGGCAAATAAAAATAAATAAAAAAACATCTTTATCAGCAATGCAAAAATGTGCATCAAAATAATGAGTGTTTAGTGAGTAGGTCTTTGTGAAAGTGAATATCCAAGTGCAATGAACAATGACCATGAACGCATTGACAGCAGGACTCAGGTATGTGTGAGCAGTGTTTGGTGCCTACCGGATGAGGTTGAGCGGCTGCTCCTTGAAGAAGCAAAGAAAGGTGGCCCAGTGGTTGTAGAGGCTGTACCGCTCACTTTCACAGTTAGGATCCTTCGACCTCTTCCAGTATCTGGACTGCACATAGAGGTCACATCATCATCATCATCATCATCATCATCATCATCATCCTTATCATCATCATCATCATCATCATCATCATAACACAGCTTAGTGTTGGATAGATAGTTTTCGTTGTTGGCATAGTAACGGCTAATGACGCTCGGTGGACCGAGCCCAGGATGAGCACTGGGGCCTCACGTCGTGCAGGGGGAAAGCAGAGGTGTAGGTCCCATTGCTGAGCAGCCTCTTGATGCCCTTCTTCTGTTTGTCCTCGGTGGTGTACGGGCAGCGCGCCAGGATGTAGAAGACCTGGGCCGCAGAGGAGGGAGGATGTTATTGTAAGAGGAACAGGATGTTGAATTCATGTGGTCTATTGTTCTGGAAGGCTTTGGGATAAACTATATTCGCGGTATGAATTCAATAATTTGAATATGAACTCCCAAACATTTCGTTTTCTGTAAAGACAAATTTGAAAATAAATGATAGTTTTATAAATATCACGTTCAAGTTCAGAGCCAGTGGATTATCCCTGACTAACTCCAGGAATAGAAAGGGGACAGGACGATCAGACGGCGGAGCGGGGCTCACAATTCTGTTGCGGGTGGACGGGGGGAAGAAGGTGTCCTTGTCGTCGATGAGGAAGAAGTCCGCCTTTTCCTTGTTGAAGGGCGCGGTGAAGTAGTCAGGCTCCGGGTGCATGATGAGCTCCGGCAGACGGAACGGAGTGGACAGCCAGTTCATGGGCATCTCGCTGTGGTCCGGGATGTCGTTGGCCTTGAAGGGCACCTTGATCTTCAGCACGTCGGCGTAGGTGGCCAGCACCTCCCACGGAGCGTGGATCTTCAGGAAGAAGGTCTTCCCGTTTTCTGACTCCTACAGAGAGAGAGAGATAGAGAGAGAGAGAGAGAGAGAGAGAGAGAGAGAGAGAGAGAGAGAGAGAGAGAGAGAGAGAGGGAGCGAGGGGGAGAGAGAGGGTGTAGTGTGAGAGAGGAGGAAGGAGGAGGTACAGCAGTTGGATCATGAGTACAGGGCTTTGTAAAATCACTGATCACTGACGATCTATTTAGTCATTGTTAGGAGATGCTTTTGCCTTAATCAACTCACAGTGGGTGAGTTCAGCTACAGGTCATTAGGTAGCAGGAGGTCAAACCAGCCAAGTCTCTAAGCTGTCCTCCCCATCCCCAATACAATTTGTTGGTTTGAAAGGTGATCCAGGGATTGCTAAGTAACATACAGTATGTGTTTTGTACCGTCTCATAAGAAGGCAATAGCAAGGGTATTTTAATGGCCAAAACAGACAAATCACAACAAGATCCTGAGAATGCGCCACCCAATGAGAAGACATAACAGTAAAGTGGAGCTGCTCACCGATTTATCTTCAGTCTCCAGCTCAAGGCCAGCGTTCTGCAAGTTGGCCTCAAACTCCCTTCTCCTTTCCTGTAGAGAAATAAATAGACACATATTTTTGAATATTCCAGACTGTTTCTGCCGTCAAAACAACTGGGATTTATGCTGCAACTGTATGATGCAAGCATCTTCAGTGGAAAAAGTGAGTTGGAGCGAGAGACTGTCTGTGAATGTGGTCAGTATGTCTCTGGAGGAATCACCCAGAGCAGCATGGTGGCTGAGGCCCACCATGCTGCTCTGACACCTGGGTGAGAGGAGCCTCTGAGTGGGGGAGCTGTGGACAGCGGCAAATACAACAGAGCTATACAAACAGTGTTCATTCACAAAAGAACGAAACCAAGACATAGCATGAAGCCATTTTGTTATACCTACTGACTTAACTGGAAAATATTAGTTCATGAACATTATTATTGTTCATGTAACTTCAGAGATTTACTTTCATAAGATTTTCCTTTTAGGAAAATAAATAAATGTAGTCTTTACTAAATGGAAATCTTAAAGATAAATTCAATATAAAGTCCATATCAAATGTATACAAAATCTGAAATATTTACTAAGCGTAAATGTTAAATAAAAAAATAAAAGCATGTAATATTCAATTTTATGTTAGCTGTTGTAACCAGTATGAATTTCATTGATTCAACAAACGTAAACATCCGTAAAAACATACAGGTCAAAACAATAATCGAAAAGTGCATTTCCGTTTCTCACCTGTTTCCTTTCCCCATCTTTATCCTCCACGTACGACAGGATAAAATCAATCCTACGCACTCCGTCCCGGAAGAACACAGAGTCTTTACTCTGCGTGTTCTTATCAATCTAGCAGGAGATGGAAAAACAGACCACGCGCAAACATGTTAACCCATAAAAAGATGATTACCCTCGCTCTCAAGACGGCCCTCAAATCAAATGAACACGGCACTCAAAACACGCCGTTCTCCTGTCATCGGCAGATAGCAAAACACACAACGTCAGCCATGATACGGACAGCCAAAACCCTCCCCCTGAAACCTCTGATCATGTAATATTGTTGTTAGGGAACATATCCTGAACAAACACAAGTAAACAAATAGCGTGCTAACGTCATGACATTGGTGGAAGCATTCACACTATATATCATGCGATGCAAATGCATGTGCTTTAATCCGAGGGCGGCACAGGATCATATTTCTTTGAGAAAGCCCAAGCTAATTTAAATACATGAAACTAACACGCTGACATTACAGCTGTGGCAACAAGAGCAATGGCATGTAAGAGGAACAGAGTGTGTAAGAGGAACAGAGTGAAGCTAGATTGGCAGCACACAATATATAAGGGAGCAGGTAAGTGAAACAAGGGGGATGACTACACTCCATGATGACGTCATGGATTCCCATCTACACTCAATAACTACAAGTATCCAACAGGGCGTATCACACTCCAACCCCCACCTTATTCTGCTCTGCTCTCCTTCTACCATTATCTGGAATCAATGTTGTTGTTTACACAACCCCTTTTTAAATCTGCCTCAGTTTTGAGCACCTCCACACCCCCATCTCGCCATGTGCCTCTCCAGCCAGTACTGACCCACTGCAGTGTGGCTACTTTACTAGTCTAGCAAAGGCATGTTTTCAGGGAACAGAAAGGAAAAGAGGCGACTGTTCAGTGCCACTGGCCGGTACAGCTGTTCTGCCAAGGACTATAAATAACGACTGCAACATGGACAGGAATGCCTTCACTCGCTACAGTGGCTAACTAGACTGGAATGCAGTCCTAGCATGATCTTTGAAAAGGCCAGAGACTATGGTTCCAGCCTTACTGGGCATAAGTACTCACAATGAGTAAGACTTTACTCTATGCAGAGGGGGAAAGGGGAAGGATAAAGAGCACTTTACCTCCATCGCCAACTCCCTCTCTGTGTGTGTGTGTGTGTGTGTGTGTGTGTGTTAGCGCATCTGCAGAATGGCCGGATGTCTATTGCCTCGCTCTCTCTCTCCAGGGAGTATGGTCAAGCCCTTCTCTTCTGCTCTCCCTCTCCCTCTCCCTCTCCCTCTCCCTCTCCCTCTCACTTGCTCTTTCTCTTCATCTCCTAGCTCGAGACGCTCCATCCAGTCCCCTGACATCCCAGAAACAAGCCCTCACTCGCTTAGAAATCCGGTTAAGAGGGGGGAGAGAGAGGGAGAGAGAGAGACTTACAAATAAATCAACGAGAGAGAGAGAGAGAGAGAGAGAGAGAGAGGGGCACCTAAAGATGACATCAGCACACTGCTAGCATAGCCCCTGCCAACCTTAGCTAATGCAATAGCTCATGCTCCCCCCAGGGTATATTATATCTCAATGCAACCTGAGATCAAAATCAAATAACCTATAAATGGTCACAGAAACAAATACCTCTCTCTGTAGTGTCCTCAATATGCATGTGAATAAAGAAAACTACAGATGATGATAAGGAACACTGCTACAGATAAATAACTGATAACTGATAACAAATACTTTGAGAAGCAATCACTGTATAAACCTTTGACTAAATGATTGCATTTAGTGCAACCACTCTGACCCAACCCTCTCAGCCTGCGATAGCCTGCGTATTCCATACGCTACCATTTAGTGCCAGGCGCAGGAGTCACCAAGAAAAGAAGCTTACAATTATTATGTTCTGAATCCAACAGCTTCCAGTCCGCCCATGTCTAACTGGAAAGGGGGTCTTTGAGTAGACGCGTGCAGCCTTTTTATACATCCCGTCTGATCCCAAATCATACCATGCCTCTAACTACAGAGAGCTAAAACAGTCCCACAGAACACCAGGAGCCATGTTGAACATGGCATGGTAGCTGCTGTCTCCCACTGGGCCCTCGCCCCTGCATCTCTCTAATTTAGGGTAATTACAGCTCTCCCATATGGAATCCCCGCAGCTACTGGGACCTGCCCCTGCTGAGCGAAGAGAGGCCCGGCGCAGGCCAGAGACGTCCATACATCAATCAGCTAACCCCAAAGTAGTGGGTGTGTATTGGGTGCATGAATATGTACGTCTCTCATCTAGTTTGAGGGGTTCACGACGTAGAACAAGATGAGGGTATAGGGGTAAGGGTAGGGGTGGGGCGCGCATGGAGTTCAAAGGGAAACGCTGATTTGAGGATGTTATTTTGGGGTTGGTGCAGGGAAAGTGGAAAGACGTACAGGATGCCCCATGGGAAGTGGCTGACAATGTTCGCCAGGGTTCACTGGCTAAAACATGACCGCTGTCACAGGGATTTGCTTGTTAAGCTTTCAAGCTTTCAATGCTTCCTCTTTCTGAAGGAATTGAGCAAACATTTGGAAATACGAAATGTTTCCCTATACTTGACATTTATGAAGTTCATTTCTCATTTAACTCTCATAATGAGCTTGAATCAGCTAAAAAGGCTGAGCCATAAACTCTTGAGTTACTGTGAACCAGTCGGCTGGCAGTCATTTGGAATTGTTAGGCGTTTTTTGGAACCTTAATTAGAAGCTGTTAAATGACAAAATGACCAGTCTTGTATTTAGAAAACCTTCAAAGTCAAAATGCGTTCATTTAACGACAGTCCAAGTTCAGGCTAAGGCTACATGAGCCAGCGCAAGATGTCTGCCCACATGTTAGACTCTACATGAGCACAGAAGCATGCTTGCACACACACAACCACTGCACAACCACTGGTCCTCATCCAATTACATTTCACACCTCAGGTGTTAGCCTCCTCCTCAGTCACCCAGACATGATCACAGGTGAGAAGCAAGCAGGCTGCTTTCCATTTCTAATGCAACACCTTCTGTATCTCATGCCCACATATTTCCACTAACCAGAGAAAACAACATGCTTATCACTAACACTTACATCTTTTCACCAACGTGAAAAGTGTTGTTTTGTAATAAAGTAATCCTCCAAGAGAATTGTGAAGATGTCTCTATTGATTTTTCCTTTCATTTGGCCTCTACATAACTCAAAGGCTGTCAGACAGGCGGGCAGGCATATGCACAGCAGTAGCTCACACCACACCACAGGCCTGGTTTACCATGCCGTACCCGGGAGCGAAACTTGAGGAAAAGTGCCAGCTTTCTCCAGCTCTGTGGAGGAAATAAGGGGACAGTAAGGGAGTATGCCCTACCAACACACAGTGGCCCACCACATCCAATCCCACATTCATCCAAACTCTGGGAACACTTGTTGCAGACAAAAACACGTACACAAGGACAAAACAAACGACAAGGCCGTGTCGCCAAGTTAATAAAGTCACCCACACGACCGCTGGCTTCCAGCACCCCGGTAGGAGCCAGAGGCCAGACGGCGGTTAACCGGGTGACGTCCCATTGCATTGGTGTACAGTTTTCACAACCAATATATGGCATCAAGAACCAACCCCGGGAGGAGGGCCACACTGAAACCCTGAGGAGGACACACCGACCGGTGACACAGACACGCAAAAGCGCATGCCCTTGGACCCGGTGTCTTACCCCCGTCAGGGTGTTGATGCGCTCCAGGCTGAGGGGCTGGGCCTGGGGGCTGTCGCTGTGGTCTGAGGGGGCCAGGGAGGACTGGCTGCCGCTCAGGGACTCACACGACTCCACACACACAGCAGGGAGCTTGTTTGTTTGAACAAGGCACCAGGAGAGCAGAAAACAGGGTTATTGTTGATGGGGGAAGCACTGGGGACGGGGACTTGGGGGAGCCATGTTGTTTCCTGTTGCATAGCATTTGGACTGAGCAGAACCATGTGGTGATTCAAGATCATTCAACCAGTGTATATAAAAAGCGATGTTACATTCATATAGTTGTTGAGGGATACGTTGGATATGTGTGATCTAAACAAACTACTCAGCCTGATTCATTCTGCCCAATGACAGCAGTACGTCTGAGAGTGGCCTGCCATTGGACATCCAAAAAGATAATCCCGGTTGCTAAGACACAAGTGAAGATTGAGAGGACCAAAACAGGAAGCCCTCTGGTACTGATTGCACTTTCAGCGGCCGGCTTTAGAGGAAGTCATTCGCTGAAAATCGGGAATTTAAATACCACATTTACAACCTATTCAAATAGGTGTTTCTAGACTCCATACTTTGAATGGCTATATATTCAAACTATTTCGCTGCATGCCATTGGTGATTCCTGAGCCAATTGACAAATTGTGTCAACAACAAATTGTTAAATGTCTTTACTGAAAGTAGAAGCACTCAAAGTAAAGTCAATGTTTTAAAGTCTGATTCATATGTTGCTTTGTTCATCTGCGGAGGGGAAGTTTATTTTTTGACCTCATGTGACTGTGGGTTTGTGTGTAGTAAGTTACCCCTGGGTGGCCCAGCTGGGAGGATCCTGAGACAGATGTGGTCGGGTTGTGGTGTCCATTACTCTCATCTGCAAGACAAAGACATTCATAATCAACAATTCACCTAAATAGGAAAATAAACATTTTGAAGGCAAGGGGAAGAACTAATCAAGTCAAACTAGATATGAAAACTACGACACAACAACAAAACAAACGAATGTTGTCTTCAGTGAACGCAAATCAGCAGCTGCCACAGTCAGAGATAAGCCCAGTGCTGACATATAACCAAATGGTGCCGTCTATCACTAGGGTTAGCATTAGATAACTTAAAGAAAGAGTGCTACGAGTCTTGGTAGAAGAACTATTACAAGACATTATTAAAAGGCTGGAAGATATTTATACAAACCTACTCCTAATAATTTCAACATTTACCATTGAAATCTGAGAGAGAGTCACTTCCATAATAAAAGATTTTTGGAGTTGCATAATTAAAATACCCCACAATACATTAAGGGAACAAGGCTGTCAAGATGTCTGTCATAGCTTCAACAAACGACCGGGGACATACAAAGGACGAGCAAACATGACAGCTTCATACCATACAATTCCACCAGGCCGACCCATAGTCACTCAACTTGCGCTTTCAAAATAGAGGAGCAGTGGCTCTAATTTATGACCAGCGTAGGATATATTTAGGCCAGTCCAGCAAAGAGCATATTTACACTGCTGCCAAAAAACATATTGACCATGCAAAACACAGTGGAAACAAAAGCAGATCATTGCTTCATTCAAAACTAATATAAATGGCTTCCTTTAATTACTTCCTGCAATATACAGGCAAAGCGCAACCCTGATAAACACAATGCTAAATACATTTAGCAGATATTGAGTACAAATACCATATAGTTAGCACTGCATGTTTTAGAATAATATTCCAATAATAAATATGAAATAAGATATGAATAAATAAATAATGTACGCAGTAATACTGACAGTGGTACCTGCTCTACATAAGGATTTACCCCAAAATGTGGCAATAACCTAGCACAGTAAGTGCGAAAGCTTCTTGTGTGAAGTTCTTAAGGAGCTCGCCAGTAAGTAAGACAGTAAGACTTGCGTTACAGATACAGAGCAGCCTTTGTCCACAGCGAAGGCAGCTGATCAGTCTGGAGAAGGCCACAGGGCCAGGTAGGACTCCCAATCTCCATAGCAACCCAACAGATTTGAGCATAAGAAAAACAGTTGGTGACCAATGGTTCTCGTGTTTCATCACACTACTTCTACTTTGCAGGTAGTCCTGAGTTGAACAGCTTGACTTGAGCTAGTCAAATACGGATTTAGGCGTTGAGATGTCTCTCTTAGGTTTCACTTCTAGCTGCCTTCCCTTGACAGGAAGCGTATGTACAGTGTACGATTATGGTGGCAAGTTACATGTGATATAAGAAAGGGATGAAGAGATACAGATAGAGAGCATCATAATATTGCTTCTGATGTAAACTTTATTTATACACAAATAAAGTATAAACAAACATCATTGTATTGCATGTCAAAAGACATACAATCATCTGGCAGTGAATGGTCAATTAGAGCTATTCCATTTTAAGATAAACATTTACAGTAGTTTAAGAGGTGTGGGTGTGTATGAATCTCAGGTTGAATTGTTTGAAACTAAAAGCCCTAGGAAAACTAAAAGTGAAACTAAATGCCGTATAGCCACATTACCTATTTCCTGCCGTGCTTGCCTGCTGTCCAATCTGTTCGACTGAAGTATGTCGTGTTAATACTGATTCCCTTCATATCTTCATGTTTGC
Source organism: Molva molva (assembly GCA_900323295.1). Taxonomy (NCBI): domain Eukaryota; kingdom Metazoa; phylum Chordata; class Actinopteri; order Gadiformes; family Lotidae; genus Molva; species Molva molva. The sequence continues at coordinate 758 of OOFG01106811.1, read as the reverse complement.
CCTAGATCACACCAAGTTAACGGTCACGGTTCTTATTCTCGGGGTCTGTGAAAAGTCCCACTTTTTAAAATAGGCTATTTTTAGGGCTTGAAGTTCGTATTTTCTATGAAACAGTTCACTGTTAATAAAATAAAAAAAATAAAATAATAAAAGCTGTCTGCTGGAGAACCCAGTGCTGTTTAGACTACTTTTCCAGTCGGCCCATATAAGGCAAAACAGCGTTTGTTTCATGCTTGGAGTCCGCATGGCTGAGCCTGCCGGCGGGCTGCTGGTGGCCGAGCCTCCGCGGAGTCTCCTCAAAGTGACCGGGGTTTTCCACTGGTCAGGCCAGCTGTCACGGCCAAGGTACCTTAACATGTGACTAAGAAGAGCCTTCTGGCTACATGTATAGGCTTATCTATTATATTTTTTACGAGAAAATTAAAGTAAAAACTTCCTTAGGGGAAAAGTATAGAAGTAGGCTATTAATACAACCTAACTGTTAGCTATAAGAAATAACGCTACCGGATAAGGCAACTGATGAGCCAACTTAACCCAGTCAGGCTATTTTAAATATCGCTTTTTTAGGTATATTTGTTGAATTGTTGAAGCAAGCAACATAAAGAGTATTGCTAAAATGCCAACTCACCATTGAAAGAATCTGTCGGACTCATCTCTATTAAACTTTCATCTCCCGTCCGCCCCGTTATTCGGTTCATTCTGCCGGAGACGCCAAGGTGACGAGCGGAGCGGTGAGGGCACTATGAAGCAGCTTGATT
>OOFG01106779.1:0-11643 GCA_900323295.1 Molva molva | reverse complement strand
CCTCTATGTCTCCATATATTAAAGGTACGTTTTCTGCTGAAGTTCTGAATCGATACCGCCCACGATAAGGTACGATAACAAACAGTATCAGTATCCCAGACTGACAATTAGACAGAGTCCATCAATCTGAAGCACCTCTGGAGACGTGGGACGTCACGCGATAGGGAGGCAGAGAACATATTTTCAGCTACACATTCAGTCACGGTGGCAGCCGATCGTTGTGTTTTCAGAGAGGAGCGTTACAATGCTGGGATAGGGATTGGAACAACAAACCGGCATACAACATCTTGTCTATGTCTAAGTCTGTCTCTATGTCTTGTCTTTGTCTGAATCCTTACCTTGGACTGTTAGAAAAAAAATAAACACTGAGCTCTTTGACTGTACTATGTGGAAAAATACCGAAAATAAAAATGGTCGCTGAAAGTACAAAAATACAAGCAACGTGAAATTGGGGAGAAAAGGAAGAGAAATGTTCAGAAGGAAGTTGATGCCATAATCCCCCCCTACAGCTACTCTGCTGTCACCCTACTTCCCAACCTCCAATTACAAAAAAAACTGCCCAGCTTCTTTTGACTCCGCATAAAATACACAGGCTCTCCATCAGAACTCAATTTGGCTTGGTAATGAGTCTGTGCGAGCATTTCCCCATGCAGACAGGGCCAATCTCAAATTGCCAGCACATACGGGAGCGTTGCTTAACAGGGAATCTCAGAGGAAATAGAGCAACAAAAGTGTTGCCTTTTTCCATTTGGATGTAACTTCACCCTACCTTTATAACAGTGACCTTGGCGTGTTTTTTTTTTCGGTATCTAAGGATGCATATTTTTTACTTGAACCTTGAAGTTCTCTCAGTACACGTCGCTGAATTCCTTTGTTACTAAAAAGCCCGGCTGTTGAAAACTCCTGAAGCAATGCTGTTTAAATTGGTCATTAGGAACGCCGTTGAAACTACTCTCCCTGTTTGAATGGTTGGGGGATGCTGGATTTAATTGGTTTAAGTTTTGTCTATGTTTAAATTATTTTATGTCTTGCCTATGATTCTATTGTGTTATGTTTTACAGCTATGTTTCCTTTTATAGCTTAAAATAGGGTGCGACTGATGAGGTTACACTTGGTAATATTCACTCTATTTTAAATGAAAAAGAGCCTAGAGTAGCCTAGCTACTATATCATCTAGCACACCTTGTAGCTGTAAATCAGTTTCAGCAAATTCAGTGCAAAGTTGACACATTTTATTGTGATGGTAGTTTATTGTGTTGGTCATGAATATATTTCAATACATTAAAATAATTAGCTCTTTGTTTTTTCGCATGGACACGTTGATATAGTGTACATTCTGCATACACTCTACCAGGATACTGAATGTGAGAAGTCAGCCTACTCACATAGTCTTCATAGGATTCATGTGTGATTGGTAACAGCGGGGGCCGGTATCCAGAATTTGCCGGGGCCCCCCTGCCTCGGTGTGCAGGTGTCTCCCTGGTTCCTGCAGCGCTGGCTGGGTTGCTCTGAGTCACTACGGCTCCGCGAGAAGCAACCGACCCTCTGCCAATACCACCACGGCCCCTGGTGAAAACAGACAGATATACGGACAGAAAATTAAACATGCATACAGGCAGCACAGCCAAGTCAATTATCAATTGTTGGATTTATTTCAGATGAATAGTTTTTTTTGCCTGCTGGCAACAAAAGCCAGCGGGAGAAAATGTACAATTGTTTCTGCACTTCCATGGCTGGTGGTATTGACTAATCTTTAGTCAGAGTATAATTGTTTTTTTATAGTCGATTTTTTCGGTATGCTCAAGGCTTACTTTCAATAGATGTAAGACTGATTGCTTGGGGTACTGTCTGGCCCGAGCAGATCATTTCTTATATGAAGTTGTAAATGTGAATTTCACCTCAGGACCAATGTATAAAAGAACGTGCCCGTGATTTCAAAATCTAACTTCAGTGTGTTCTCCTGAGGAAACATAATTGAATGGAGATAAAACAAAATATTTTCTTTGGTAAATCCTTTAGTTAGCATCATTAGTGCTATGGTGCAAAGGGATGTTGATGTGGAAATCACATCAACACACGTGGAAATCGCGTGCTGGTATCAACATACCAGCGCACACTGTAGTGCACAACCGACAAAATATCACGCAATGGTAGTGCTATAGGGGTTGAAAATCAGAATGCATCATGGGATTGTTTGTTACAGATACTCCGCCATATTGAGAGGACACAAGAGTGTTGTAGCACTGTAAAACCCTTAATCAACGTAAATATACCAAAACCTAGGCTAATGAAAACTTTGTTTCGCCAAGTCTCGCATGAGAAACGCTGTGGCAGATTCACACACAAGGATGTCTCCTCATAATGACAAATCATTTCACAATAATCTCTATCTAAATACCTAAACAATGGCCAAAAAAACATTACTACTAACATAATAACTGACATTCCAATTGCGCTATGATGTTGCGATGAACAAGCGCAATTGTTTTGTAGATTCAATGATTAAAGGTGATCATCTCTCACACAAAGCAGACACGCAACAAAAACCGACAAACTGTCTCTTCAAACATGAAACAAGGTCAAAGATGAACAGGCTTTTCAATTTGACCAAACTCCTACGTTTTCCCTATCGATTTTTTTACTATCACTAAACTCAGAAGAGGTGTTCAATCTATTGAGCCTATTGAGCATTGCACCTTGAGGCTGCAGAAAAGGCCGGGCGCAAGGCCCTGGCTGGTACTGTCCTTCCTCTGCTGGTCTCGTCAGAACCATTCAAGTAGGAGAGCTCTCTCAACTGCTCCTGCCTGATCTCGTCGTTGTAGTCCTGGGGGGAAGCAAACAACACATGTTACGCTTGAGAGGCACTTCCTCCTCCTTTCACAACAGATGCTCCCAAACACACCGATATGGCAGCACATTCAGACTCCCTAATAGCCGCACGCTCTCGCATACACACACACGCACGCATTCGCACACACTCGTTTTTGCACAAACAGACATACACACACACACACACACACACACAAACATACGCACACACAAATTTTTGCACAAACAGACATACACACACACACACACACCCACGTAGACTAACGCACGCACACGTATACACACATCTGCACACACAGACGCATGCACACACATGTATACACACATCTGCACGAACATAAGCAGACATACATATGGTATCGCTGCAGGCTAAATATTCATTGATAAATGGTAAGTCAGTTATGGTTTGAGCGGGACGTTACTCATTTCCCCACCAAAATCGTTTTCGTTTTACTGTTTGGTTTCTGCAAACAAATCGACAATTGCAGTTGGTGGAAGAAGATGTACTTTTTAACACAAGACGTCTCTTTCTACATCGCTCACCGCCAGCTTACCAAAGTATATCACATTGACTTTGAGACAGGCTAGAGGGAAACAAATTACAAGCAAATGTATAACATCAACTCACATAGGAGTGAGTTAATATATCATAAATTAAGACAATGAAGAGAACCAAATTGCGTTATCCATTACTTCCAAATTGTCATATTGTAAAACATCTTTCGCCCATCCGTCAAACACACCAACAGACATGACACTGCAGGAACACAGAGCGGATGAGGCGAGATTTCAATGTTTCGTCAACGCTTCAACACATGAACGGTTTCACTCTGGAGCACCAAAGCCATAGCCTCCTAAATGGGTTACCCTGAGGCTGCAAGATGGTTAATACCATCAAAGCATATTGTGAGTGGAGCGTTGTGCCTGTTAATGCTACTACCAGTTTGAATGTCAACAAGAATATGCATTAAAACACAAAGTTAAGCATCTGTCGCAAAGGTCAGGAGATTAAAGTGAACCATTGACTAATGTTTATCAGACGTAAGCAGTGATCTGAGATCCTTTGGCTGCCTGACAGCATCAACTAAATTCATTTTGAAGGATGTTTTATATGTTGTGTGTCCTTCTTTATTTCAACCATCATTGATGAGCACGTGATCAGACAAGCCTGTCTGTAATAAGGCTTTAGATCACTTTTGAACGCAGCCTTCTCAATTATTTACCATAGTGGTTTCAACACAAAGTATAGACTTCAAACACATTGATAGGCCATGCATAATGAACATGCATGTTCAATGATTTAAATGTTCACTGCAAACTATGAATTGATTATACCACACACTATTAAACAACATTGTGACTGACCGCGTTAAACATTTAAACAATACGTGGGGATATGCTACAGACAACTTTTAAAGGGACATGCATCATAAAACAGGAAGCAGTATATCATCTGTAGGGGGCAGGGTGGTGTGTGGTGGCTATAGGGTATCCCGAATTACCCGCCTGGGATTAATAAAGCACATCTTGTCTCTAATTTGACTCCCAGCCGAAAGGTACTGAGTTCGATCTCCAATTGACATTCCTGTAGGCATCCTTGAGCAAGAGGCCCTCTACCTGCTCCTCAATGACCTGTATCTGTAATCACTGTCAGTCGCTTTGGATGAAAGCGTCTGTCAAAGTTACACTGTAATAGTAGTAAACAGTTTATACATTTAGAAACACATGGCCCTTCAGAGAATCTCTTTTTTTAACTGCCCCAGTTCGTCACGTCTCTGTAGTCCGCTTGTAAATAAAATCGAATCAAATAAGCGGTACTCAACCATCCAAGTCAGCCATTGGCTGGCTCGTAGGAGCCTTGCGTTGGCGTAGCATCTTGGACATATGTTGTCACTGCAGAAGTCCCGCAACGACACAACGGTTGTAAACATCTGTCGCATTTTAACTGATTTATTTTCAGGAGAGGTTTTTTATGATGATTGCACCACAATGTTTGTTAGTGTGTGTTATCTGTGTTGAGGCAAGCATGGGGGTCTGTTTAAAAACCTGCTGTCTAAATTTGTACCAAAGTTTTGAAAAAAGGGGCCTTTGCCCGTCGATTTAATTAACTTTATCTAGCTACACAGGGAAATTAATTTGTCACATCCAAAGATCAACCACCTTTGGAAAATAAATAATGTTATCTCGTTGTGTTTATTCTCTTTTGTGTATTTTTCTGGCACACAAGCATGGTTGTACGTGTGGTCAATATTTCAATGGGAAAAATGATTGAATGACATTTTAATCTATTCAAAACGTCTTCTGGAATTTAAAGACAGTGGCAGTGCCTTTAATAGGAACGCTATGAGCTAATTGAAAGCACCACAAAGCCAGGGAAAACGTTGCTATGTACAGTGGAATGAATATATGTGTGTGTATATAGAAAGTGTAGCCTACAGCTGAGGTCAGACTGTGTTGTAGCAGATAGTAAGACTAATTTTTCCATTCTCCATGAACTCAGGTTACTCAAGGTGTTCATGGAGAATGGAAAATGAGTCTTACTATCTGTTCAACACAGTCTCCATGAACTCCAGTTCATGGAGACTATGTTGTTTCTATTCTCCATGAACTCAGGTTACTCAAGGTGTTCATGGAGAATGGAAAAAGGAGTCTTACCCTTACTGCTACAATACAGTCTCCATGAACTGGAGTTCATGGAGATAGTAAGACTCCTTTTTCCATTCTCCATGAACTCAAGTTCATGGAGACAGTATTGTACCAGATAGTAAGACTCCTTTTTCCATTCTCCATTCTCTTTTTTTGGTTACTCTTGAGCCGGAGCTAAATAGATAAGGCTTGGCTGTAATGGAGATGAAAGTCGGGTTGAAATTAAACGATTGGCTTTTATGTGATGAGGATTACAATATGAGATGTTAAGGTCGCAATGTGTAGGATTGAGCAATACTCAATAACAGTGTTCTGTCCACTCTTACTGGCTGTGCAGTAAGAGTCAGTTATAGGATTTGTTTAATTGATAATGTTATTGAAATAACTATCAATCAGCATTGACTACAGATATGTCCTGGTTATTTTAAGCTAAGAGCTAGTTGAAATTTAACACATTGTGACTTTAAACATTCTTCTTTTGAAAGGGGCAGGATAGGGTATTTGACTCCAAGCCGAAAGGTTGCAGGTTCGAACCCCAATGTCCACATCCTTGATAAGTGAAGCCTAACCCCTACCTTCTCCGCATGTATCAAAAAGATATTGCTGTAGGTCGTTTATGCTGTGCATGGTGATTCATATTTTGAAAGCGTGTTCGCTTGATGCATCTGAGGTTACGCTTCCATAGCCCAATTAGCAAAAGAGATGCAAAAAATCTTTAGATGTAGAAAAATATATATATATATAAGTTTTCTAAACTTCATAATTGTGTTAAGGCAGAACCCAATTCTGAAGGCATGTCTCACTTGTAAGGCTTAATTAATATTTACTGCTCAGGCACAGTTGAGTAAAAAATATGCATATTATGCTGTGTTATAGCTTTCTTCGGGCCATAAATTGGAGGAATCCCGCTAGTGGTTCCATGCTGCACATTTAATTGTAGAATAAATTATAATTGTTACGCCAGCGAGGGCATTTGAAGCAGTAGCAAGTCGATGATTATGTTTATGAGACTGGAAATAAGCAGATACTGCAAATAAAAGATTTTTTGAATATAGGGCTTGGTACATCAGAATCAATCATGGGATGTTTTGTTGATTAACCATATTGAGAGGACACAAGAGAGTTATAGTACTATAAAATCCTAAATCAGGCTAAATACACCGTAAGCTATGCTATTAGAAGACTTTGTTTGGTCATGTCTCGCATGAGAAACAATGTCTCCCCCATAATGACAACTCATTTCACAATGAGCAAAAACAATGGAGTGAAATACATGATTTAAATAAAACCAACTGGAACTGGAAAAGAGTTAATGAAACTTTCCGGCACGAGAAGCTAGCGAACGAAACTTACTGGCACTAGAAACTTCTTGATCTCGTCCAAGGCGCGGCTCATGCGAGAATAGGCTTCTCCTGGTGGAGCGAAGACCTCGATGAGAACGTGGAGATCGTTACTCAAATGGCCGTATTTAGCCTCCCCGCTTTTCCTCAGCTCCTCCTCCTGTTGTACCAAGACAGAGACGAGAAACAAGAAAAACGCCATTTTGGGGATTATGTCTTGCACGTGAGATCTAAACGTTTCCTATCCAATTAAATCTAATAGCCTTGTTTTATTGAAGACCTTTGACGTAGCCTAATGCAAATGGCCCTACATAGACTTCGTAGATATCCACCACCAGAAGAAAAAGCTGCCAAATAATGGTTATTCTCTGGTTAGGCTTATTTTTGCAAATTAAAATATTATCTTATCTTTTCATAGAGTCGGCACAAGACAATCAAAGTATACCCCTTAACACTGTCTGGAAGCATTCGTTAATTCTCCCACACTGGGTTACTTTTCCATTATCGTCTGGTGTTCTTTCAAGCATTAAGGAGCCTATGATGTTAGAGATGTTCCGTTGTGATGGCTGGGAGGATAAATCTGACAGTTGTCTGTATAGTTTTACAATTTCTTACAAGCTGCGTTCAGAGGAAACACGCTCAGAAAGCAATGTTACGTGTTTATGAAAAGGTGAACTCAAATATGACAAGCAAAGCATTTTTGAAAGTGGTGTGTTTTTGCACTCGATGATGCAATCACCAAGCTATCATTAGTGTGACTGCTCATTTATAAGACTGACAATGATCGCGCCGCATACTCTATGTACAAGTCACCCTAATGAGTCCATTAGTTAGAAATACGAGAGAATTAATTAACACTAGGGGGACAGCACAGCCTCCAATATTTAAAAGTTTTGCTCTAATGTGGTTGCTAAATTCTATAAAATGGATTGTCTATAGGCTGAAAAACATTGTAAAAATTGATTTGCCCTGCAGAAATTCGCTTTAAATGTAAGTGCATTTTGATTGATTTTAAACAGTTGATGAAGCACTGTGGAATTCAGTGACGGCTTGCTTCCAGAGGATGGAAGTACCAAAGTAAAAAACAACTTTGTATCTGAACAAATCACACTGTAAAAATCATACTTCCCATTATAACAGGGGTGGAAGATTAGCACTTCGAACAGTGGCAGTAAGTGAGCTTCTTGCCGGGACAGCATTGTTGGATCCCAGAGAGATTCATGCTGGGATTGTGTGGCACCAGTTCTATAGATGAGTGCCAGCCAACCGGGCTAAAGTGGGTGGCACACAGGTAAAACACCCAAGATTGCTTTTTTGGGTCTTGCTATTTGAAAAGATAAATGCTTGGCACTTTGTGACACTTCATTTTGAGCAGTGTTGTATGAAGTTTTAGCTGGGTGCTGTCAAATACAGAACCCCATCAGAGGCGCTGATGGGGCCCCTTTATTGACTACAATGGTCTTTTTTTGGGTCCGTCGGACGCAGACCTTGCACACATCATCGCAGATGCCTGAGGGTCTGTTGGGCAGGTGGAAGGCGGTATACTGTCCCCCATCATCTGAACGTGCTGAGGCTGCATGGTCCGCATCAGCATCTGGTCTCGGATCCCTCGACATATGGGAGCCCGTGATTAGCGCAGCCTCGGAAGCGGGCCAGCACTTCACAGCTACAGAGGATGACCAACATCCTCCCGAGGAACAGTCCTTAGTTCTCACAGGCCAGGGACAACGTGACCAAAGCTAACAAGGCCTGTTGCGGAAATTATTAAATAAAAATAACACACTTGGGACGCCTTTGTAGTGCATTACAGGAGAAACACGTTCACAAACAATTCAGAACTCTCTCTCTCTCCGAACTTAAGATTCTGAGCTTTGCACACAGAGACTTTGATGAGTCTTAAGCAATAAGTTTTAAAGGATTAATTAATAAAGGACTACATTAATATTATAACACATAATGTTAATATGTCTATTACCGGCCACAGACACATGGAAGATTAACCTGCTTTGTCAGGCTCTCTTCACCGATGGCTACGTCTGCTGCTTGTATCAATACTATATGGGCGTATTTGAAGTATCCGAAATCTAAGCTATCTGGCTTTGTGGATGAGAACACCTCTCCTGTGATTATCTGTGGGTGACCCGATTATATAGAAGACACTGCTTTCAGTGGATGGTCTACTGCATCAGGCTCTCCTGGACAATGAGAAGGAGGACGCTGGAGACATAGAAAACATCAGTCCATGAACATTACTTGTTGCCCTTTGTTCCAGACCCTGTGAGCCAATGATCAGAGCCCATTCTCATGCAACCACTCCTTATGGGTTTAAAACGTTGAGGAAATGAGTTCAGCGGCCTCTTCCGTCCCCCTTCACACGAGATAGCGCTCAATGTCTCGCCACGCGTCCATCTGGACCACCTCGGACCAATAGGGGCGCACCACTCATCCAGCCTGACTCGGATCTCCTCCAGTCAATAATGGAATCAGAGGCGGACAAAGAGGCAGAAATGGATACACGCCACGCCCGTGTTGATACGAAGGCCGTCACTCTGATGGCGACTGCATCCGGCGTATCCGCGCTGCAAGCGGATCTCACACCTGTCTCCCGGGCTCCTCCAGGTCGATGCTCTTTGGCAGAAGGAGAGCCGTCCGCTCTTGGTCGGCTCCTAGACAAGAAGTCTTGAACTGCGTGTCTCCTTTTATTGTATTGTAGTTTCATTGTTGCGTTACTTGAGTTGGGATCGTTTTGCTTAAACAACGGATGCGTCACACGGCCTGTGCACAGCCTGCAGGACATACGCTGCTGCGCACCGGGCATATGAAGGAGATGCGTGCTTTAGGCATCGTCTCATTGATTTGACATTCTCTTCCGGCATGACGACGAGCTCCTCGTGTCCTTTCAAATGAATGACGGCATTCTTTAGCGACTTCAATGTTATTCCACTTGTTTCAAAGCACACATAGCACGGTGTCTGTGTCTCTCTCACATTAGCACAGCTTTCTAATTTAGGGTAAGATCATGAGATTGCATTTTGCCCTAAACTCCTCTTCACTCTAACTAGCTTGATTGTTGTGCCCTTGGGCTGGATAAAAACATTGTTATGCTGATGGCTTCACGGTGTACTGCACGGATAAGAATACATTGGGGAATATATATTGAATTACTATAGCTGAAGATGCAAAATATAATTTAAAATATTCTCGATAATGTATTCCCTTGTTGAAAAGCATCGTTTGCATCCTCTTCTCTCTTCATAAAACATCTGAAAGTTTTCTTCCAACGTTTTGTTACGTAAACATTTCAAATGACTTATTTTTGACTATTTGGGGGGTCTGACGTTGACCCCTGTGTATTGACCCAATTCAAACTGTATCACAACAGTTAGAACAGATATAGCCTGTCGTCACGCTTGTTCCCACGGTAACTAAAGCGCTTATAGGGCCGGCGGTGATTGTGTGAGGACACAGCGCTACGGTGGCTCACAGGGGACACCAGGGTAAATAGCCCTGGCTGTGTACTTAATCCCTTTACTGTTTATCACAATTTGCCATATTTAAAAATATACAGCAGTAAAAATAATACTAGGGTGTTCTGAAATTGATCTTGGATGATAGGACTCGTATGATATGAAAACCAAGACACTTGCATCAATGAAATCAATGACAACACAAATCATATGATAAACTTGATTGACAGTGACTAATATTATTATTTTTTAATAAATAATTAAGAATAACAATGACAAAAATGTCTAAAAGCAAACTCGACAACCCATACATGTTTGTTTTTATCACGTCACAGTCAAATATCACCAGGAAGAACACCGAACACATCCAGACCATTTGTGTTTGTTCGTACCTTGCCTTTATCCCTCATTGAACCTTTGCCAAGAATGGACATCTTCGCTCCTGTCTCCTCTTGTAATCGCTTCATTGAATTTCCACGGGGACCCAGCAGCTTTCCGACAAAATTAAACTGTAACACAGGGAGAAAAGAACACAGAAACAAACACAAAGCAAGGGCTGTCAATAGCAATAGTTCTCTAATGGGTAGATAATGAACTACACTAGGAAGACACAGTGAACCCAATCACCTCAACTGTCTGTTATGTTTACATGTATTGTTTGTCTACAATCGACATTCCCACTCTTACTGACTATTTAAATATATCGCTTTTATTTCTAACTCATGTCATGTTCTGTACCATGTGGGATAAATAACAAACTTACTTTACAAAAAAAAAAGGGATTCTCAGCACTTTAAAGAAGGCTTAGCGTACCAATTATAAGATGGCCATTTTTCAATACTTTCCCCCTCCCAATCCATTTTTAATACATTGAGATTCAACCCCCATAAACCACACCCAGTCACTCATCACCATTATACTGAGTTAAGCCCGACAGGTGGTGGGAAGGAAAGGTCAGAGGTACAGTATGACGCATGCCTCTGATCTCTTTCCTGAACCACGCATGCCCTTGGATCCCATTGACAAGCCGGGATAATCTGTGCTTCACATGCATGGACACAAAACAACACACCCATATTGTTTCCCCAGAGTGTTATGGAGGAGGTCGCGGCTGAGATAAACTATGAAATAATGAGTTTCTTCCTAAGGGGAGAATGATATAACGCTACCCCGATGGCAAATTATTAGAAGGTTTATCGATGGAGGGGCAGGGGATCTGTGGTTCCTGTTAGCCTACATCCAGTAGTCGAGATGAGTGTTTCACTAGAGGTGCTGAAACCTGACACAATAAGCAACATGTTTTCGACAGGGCATGTGAAACGAAAATGAACCCAGACCATGTATGTTGTCTTGGATAAAAG
>OOFG01106778.1:0-17160 GCA_900323295.1 Molva molva | reverse complement strand
AAGCATCTGTTTGTGAGGCTCAGCTGGAAGCAACAGTATGTTCCTGCAATACTGAGCAGCAGTTTCTTAAAGATTGAATGTTTATGAGTTTTGGTCATCGAGTAGTGGCGGCCATTCAAGTCCCTCACTCAATGTGCAAAATATGGAGAGTTTCCGCTGTTGGTAGAAGGCAAATCTACACCCTTAAAACAGTTGTGTAAACAATTGGTGACATCCTGGACACTACGTCCATGTTTGAAAGATAAATAGCCCTTGATCTGTACTCACTCAGGGCTTTATATTTGTATAGCCATTAATTAATGATTTTGGGTAGGCCTACGCATTTTAGGCAACAAGAATAAAATAACTCCAGGGTTGAGCAATACCAGCTCTATGTGAACACTCCTCCATCAGCATTTTCAGAAAACCCGACTTTTGAACTTGAGAGGACATGATGACGAAAAACTGCAGAATAACTGGATACAATTAGCTTACCTGTAAGGCCAACCTTTTTACGGCACATGAAGCATCGATTCTTCTTTGGCTTGAGCAGCTCTGTTAGTTCTGATCCTTCCCCACCAACAGCGCCAAGTGGAGAGGCCGTGGCGGTCGGCTGGGTGACCACTGAAGAGAAACAACAACAACAACAGCAGCAGCATGCATGAGCTTACACGGATGATTACTCAACTTTGGCTGTTGTTATTGGTATTCCACAGGGATATTAAATACCAACCAGGCTCTTCCAACTCCTGATTGGCTGAAGTTCCACAATCCCCAGTAGAGAGGCTTAGCCTCGACATCTGCCGAGTCATCGAGAGAGAGGCCCCTCCGCTATCATGGAAAACATTTAACAGAAAAGTATTGGAATCAGTTTTAGTTCTCCAAATGCATTTGCTGTAGCAACGTTCCAAGACGATAATAAAAATAGATATACACAAAGTAGCAGTGTGGTGAGGTCAGGGCAGCATGACTTACTGAATGACTAATGAGGCAAAAGGGGATAAGAGGCTAAAACAGTCCGCCAAAATGTCTGCCACTACAAGCAGAAAGCACATCCTCTTGAAAAGAGAAGTAGTAAGCTTTCTGATTCATACTCACGCCTATGCAAATTCCCAAAAGAGGCAGGGTTGGCCTCCGGTAAAATACTGTGATATCAGATCCCGACAATCACAAAATAGCTCTTCATGGACACGTTGCATAATTTCATACTTCATCTATTGTATGGTCAATATAAATTAAAGCTTTATGCAACACTACTTTAACAATCATAGTCCGTTTTATTTATTTTATAATTTTAACTAATAATTAATGTGTACTATCTGTTTGGGGTGGGGAATGTTTTTTGTATGTCTGTTCATAACAAAAACGATAAACTATTATAAAAAAGATGCAAAAGTGCCCGGTAGCTAGGGCACAAATAGTCTAAACAATTGGCTTCTTTATTATAATTTTTTTTAAACTGAGACATAGTCCAAGAAGGACCGTATGCAATGTACCTGCCAAAACAAACTGATAAACATGTTCATCGCAATCATTTAAACCAATGATGCCATGATTGAAGTGCTGCAGGTGAGGGTGGGGTCAACCCAAACATAGAAGGTTTCTGCTCCAATTAAAGATACATACATGCAACTTGGACCCTAGCTTTCTGGACCCGGTTCATTAAACCACTTAAAAAAGACAGACACATAATTGACCTAACACACCTGACGGGAGAACATATTTTACTCCGTTGGAAACTTAATATACTGTATTGTCCACACACCTGAGAACTTCGGTCGCTACGGCCTCAGCGGTCGCTGCTGCTGCCTCCGCAGCGGCATCCTCTGCTGCTGCCGCGGCCTCCGCCGCCGCCACAGCGTTGAGAGTGGCCTCCAGCCTCCTCCTGGTGGACGCCTCCGCTGCGGACCCAAGGGACAGCCCGCCGCCACCTGAGAAGACCCCGGGAAAACGTCACACAGAGAAATAAGGCACAGCGCATTACACTACCCAATAGCTGACCGATGGTTATGCCATTTCTATCAAATTACACTCAAATAATAGCTCTTAAACAGTACCTTTAAGTAATTAATAGAGTATAGAGTATTATAAGAATTGAAAAGTCCTACCCATTGCACCCATGGAACTCATGCCTCCATTGTTCTGTCTGGACAAGTGCTCCTTGTGGCAGACGGAGCACATGCCATTGGTCCTTGGGTTGCCATAGAAACCACAACCTGTGGCACAGAGCATAGGAACTGGACTCTGATTGGTCTCCTGGGCCATAGTGGTGCCTGGTGCCGAGGTGACCTGTAAATAAATAAATAAAAAAGTGAAAATCAGTGACGCACATGCAAGAGTATAGAAGTGACAATAAAAGCCATGTAGTGAGATCACGCAGTCACACCTTCACATTATTTTTTGTGCATACTGGGTTAAAAAAACGAAAAACTATTTGAAACAAAATGTGCCACAGTTAAATAGTTGGAAGACAGTAAACGCTGAGGGTAAATTGATACATTTAAACAAAGGAGGGGTCAGAGATATGGGTTGAGAAAAACACTGATTCCTATATAAGTAGTTGTAGATGATCACTTCCTCTTGAAAGCTGCCGTTTCATGTGTACAAGGCTGACTGCAGTGCTGCTCTTCAAAACCCTGACCGCACATGCGTTTCAGCAGCCTTCTGTCACAAGACTGCAATGGACACGCCGATCGGAAAACCACACACAATCCGACTAGCTTTTATAGTGCACAGCATGCTGCTATATTAAGCAATCCCGATAGGGTTCATTCCCAGCACAAGAATAGTACAGAGCTCCAGCCAATGGGGACGCCTGCCTAAACTATATTTATTGATCCCTCTTTTATTTTAGCATCGTATGAACGTACATCACCATGCTATATGCGCTCCATCTCAGGAGATCAATATTGAGGATGACTAAAGTAAAAGACAACACCCATCACGACCGATGATGGATCCTCAAGACACTTCCTGCATGGAATGCTGTGTTGATGTTGTGCTGTGAATCCACTGAGTCATGCTAGCTGGTCCACACAACACGGATCATACCGGGCATTCCCTGCCACAATCAAAGCAAAACCACCCCGAAACGCAAAGGGTGTTTTAGGATAAAAACATCTGAGAAACACCAGTTATCACAGCCGGATCACAAGGGATTTGCCATGATGAGTTAGCATGTTAGCAGCTAGTTGTAGCCTGGTGGCTACATCAGAGCAGTCTAGACATGTTGGCTTTGTCTGTGGTGCTTTGTTTTTGTTGGTTAGCCCTCCTAAGCCACCAAATATGTCAACAGAATCAATCAATAAAGTGCCAGAGAATCGCGACTTGACGCCATGTCGTGGGGGCTATGGGGCGACATGAGCAACATAATGAAAGTAAAGCTTTAAGGCTCTGAGGACTTTAGCCCACCATGCTAACGATACAGACGACCTAACAAGGACCGAGAGACACGTGTAACTACAGGATCAGAATCTGTTGCGAATAAACTGACCAACCCGTCCTAACTAGTCCACCATGACCTGTCTTACCTGGTTGTGTTTTACTATAGTAACAGTTAGCGTAAAATGCTTTTCTCTTCGTGCATTATTATAAAAGTTATACGGGTTGTAAAACTAAACCGTTCCCTAGGAATCTACCTTAACCTTTCTGTCACAGAGCAATCGAGGAGAAACGACCTGCTTCCAGTTTCTATCTACTTATCGACCTTTATTATTTAACGTTACCTATTTGTTTTTTTAAGCTTTTGGGTCAACTTTGATGGCTAAATAAAGTTTGAATTTGGACTAAGTACATTCATTTCTCCGCCAACCAGACGTCCCGGGTGTGGGTTTTATTTTAGTCGACTTATGACTGTCGGGGAGAGTTTAAAGAAAGTTTATTGTAAGAGTACTTACCAGCTACTGGGCTCTGCGTGGTGTTGTGCTCAGTGTGTCGCTGACTGGAGACAACTTGTATTTAATGCTACTGGCAGCTGACGTCACGGATGACTCGTGTTCTGATTGGAGGACCCGGGCTCGGGCAGAATGTTTACAACACGGTAATATCAAAACATTGAATCACGTTATGGTCGTTTACATTTGTGCTGCATTTTAAAGAAGGATGACATATTCTTGTATAGACGCAATACCACTTTTCGTATTATTACTACTACTTCTGATGCTATTAGCATTTTCATAAATGCATCCATAGTCAAGTGAAATCAGCTATAATCGAAATGGACATTTTACCTAAAAATATTACTTGTTATAAGACTGGATCAGCTGGTGTAGGAAAAACACTTTCTCTAATACCCTTCCTGTAAAATATTTTCATAACAGTTAGAGAATATCTACCATCTTTCGTTGTCATTGTTAAGGTAAGGGATGATGACATTATTATTAAAAGCCAATATTTAATTTCCACATGCCACAACGCTTGTAATAACATCACTAATATAAAATTTACTCTGATCATAAAAAAGACCCCTTGCCTTGAGCATACGTAGCATTTATAAAACATTTTCTGGTGTAGTATAAGGACTAAGTGGTAGTGTTAATAGCAGTGGTTGTTGTTGCAACCGATTCTATTAACATTTATACAGTGATCTACTATAGCCTATACAATGTTTAACAAGAAGTTTAACATCCTGAAATAAGATAACCGAGTGTGAACTGTATACTGCTACAGCCTGGGTGCCAGATACCAGTATACAATTATAAGACCATGGACATTTTCAGCAAATATAATGATTCCATGTCCCAGGTGTTATAGTGAATAGCTTTTGTGTATACGTTTTTTTTTAATAGGACAATAAAAAGTATATAACGGTTATTATAGCAGTATTTATTATGTTGCCATTAATGTAACCATGAATTCCCTTGATGCTCGTACTAGGCTTCCTACAGTTGTTTGAGATGTGTATCAAGTTTTAATCATAAGGTTTATTTCACCATTTAGTTTGTGTTCCACAAATGTTGATCGTTAATCAAATTGCACAACTACTATTATAAATTGACGCGTTAGTTTCATATCTTCGAAATAGTGATGTATTAGCACATATATTGACAGCGAATTTGTCTATACTTTTAGACATATTTTCTGAAATGTAACGTTTAAAGATTACAAAGGGAAGTGACGTGTACATATCGAATTATATTCCCCAAACTATCTCCGTAGGAACGCCTTCAATGCGCATGTGCTCAAACTGTCCAATCAGATATCAGATGCTGATCCTAAGCGAATCAGATTTGAGCGAGCTAGCATTTTAAACCGAGTCGAAACAACCATAGCTATTGTGCAGCAGCAGTCCAGAGTTCTTCCACCTCACGAAAGAAGTGATCGAAGCTGTATTTTAACTATGGCTTTCCGCGTGACTAGGGTAAGACCTTTATTTGTATCCATTTCGTATGTATTTTGCTGCAGCATGCCATATTATTTACGTTTTTGAAGTATACATTTTAACATGTTCAGATTATGACTCATTCATCGTGTTTTAGTGTAGTGTTTAGTGTTCTGTTCTTTCGCTCTTCATCTCGCTCATGTTTTCTTGAATCTAAATTTGTTTTGCAGAATCGTGTTGCTTCTGAGAATGCCGTAGTTGGCAAGGCCGTCCAAACGACCAAACCTACACTGCGGCCAAGGGCGGCGTTGGGTGAAATCGGAAATGTTGCGGCCTCCGTGCAGGGACCGCAAAGGGTAACTTGAAGGCCGCGTTTCAAATGCAATGCAAATAATCAACAAAGACACGGTACAATTGTTAACATTGTATTTCATTTACAGCACCCTAAAAAAGCTGAGACAAATATCGCCAAGCCCAAAACGAAGAAGGCCCCTGTGCTCCCTGTTGACGAGGAGCCTGCTAAAGTGGAGCCTGCTCAAGAGGAGCCTAAGGTGAAGGGGGCAATTTTATAGGACCTGCACACTCTTGTTCTCACTCTTATGTGTACCAAGCTAATGTATTTCATCTGGTAGGAAATACCCGAGCCCCCATCTCCTTCTCCAATGGACATCTCGGGCTGTGCTCCGTCAGAACTCTGCGAAGCCTTCTCAGAGGTCCTACTTGACATCAAAGATGTGGATGTTGACGACTACAATAACCCCATGCTCTGTAGCGAATATGTGAAGGAAATCTACAAGTACCTTCGACAGCTCGAGGTAGGGATTGTGTACTTGTATAACTTCCTGTTTGGGCCTCCTGCATCTTAGCCATTCCACATGTTAAAAATGTGCTTAACCCCACCCCTCCCCAGGTTGATCAAGCTGTAAAGCCTAAATATCTGCATGGCCAGGAAGTGACTGGAAACATGCGTGCCGTCCTCGTTGATTGGCTTGTACAAGTATCCGTCAAGTTCCGTCTCCTCCAGGAAACTCTGTTCATGACTGTTGCCATAATTGACCGCTTTCTTCAGGTAAACTCTTTTCTATATGTGTATTTAACTTATTTTCGGGGCCTGGCAGCAGTGATTGTGTGGGTAGAGTTTAACGGAGCACACTGTGGCGGTACAGGCAAGCCATCCATTTTGTCTGTGCAAACACGCCATCTTGGTTTGAAGTGTATGGGGGGGGGCCTTACTGTAAGCGGTCGCTCCAACAGGACCATCCAGTTCCCAAGAAGCGGCTCCAGCTGGTTGGTGTTACCGCCATGTTCATCGCCGCCAAATACGAGGAGATGTACCCGCCGGAGATCTACGACTTCGCCTACGTCACGGACCACACCTACACCACCGCCAACATCCGCGAGATGGAGATGACGGTGCTCAGGGTGCTGGACTTCGGCCTGGGGCGACCTCTGCCCATCCAATTCCTCCGCCGTGGCTCAAAGATCGCAGAGGTGAGTTGTGTGGACTCACCCACCCACCCACAGAGCTCGGACCGACGCTAGTTGGTAAGCCGCTATGGTTACCGTCCGCAGGTGGCCGCGGAGCAACACGCCCTGGCCAAGTACTTCCTGGAGCTGTGCATGGTGGACTACGACATGGTCCACATCCCGCCTTCCAAGGTGGCCAGCGCTGCCCTGTCGCTCTCGCTCAGCGTTTTCAAATGCGGCGACTGGGTAAGTCCCTACCGGCTCACACAGCGGTTTTCGCAGAGCGCTAGAGGAACATTAATCTAATACAGCGAGGCAAATTGCGACTGGTTGCTAGAACCCAGTGTGTTAGTCTTACTTGTGTTCTCTGGAGCATCAAGGGAAGGGCTCAATTCTGTTTTGTGGTAGACCTCTAATACCTGGTTACTTGCCGTGTATGGGGCCTTCTGTCACCAGAAGGTTCAACGTTAGTTCCATTCAGGGCTTTTGTAATCATGACTCGTATGGTGTGCTCTTCCTCAGGATGAAACGCTGGCACACTACATGAACTTCACTGCGGAGGAACTCCTTCCTGTGATCCAGCTCATTGCAAAGAATGTTGTCAAAGTGAACGATGGCCAGACAAAGAATGTGGTAAGATGGAACCCAACCCTGTGTTTTTACTGCATTTGCCTGACACTCTTGGCAGTATAATTCCTTTCCTTTGCTTTTCAGGCTGTTAAGAACAAGTATGCATCTGCCAAGATGATGAAGATTTCCACCATTGCACAGCTCAAATCCTCCTTAATCACAAGCTTGGCAACCAAATGATTTTTTTTTTTTTTTTTTTTTTTTTTTAGGTTGTACAGATAACTTTTTACTGAAGTGGATTCTTTTGAATCATTTTATATATGACTGGCTAAACTTTTCTTTTAAAAAAAGTTTAGTCTTGTGTGAATTTGAATGGAAAGTAACTTTTTATTCAGAATAAAATCTCTACGAAACAATCTTTGCCCGTGTATTTCCCATGACCACCAGAGGACGCTCAATGATTATTTATACGCCCTTGTAAATGGCGCTCCTTGTATTTTTGCTATGAAGTTATTAAATGAACTGAGAAGTTTGCAGTTAATGCCACAAACATTTTTAATTCAGTCTGATTTGGGGATCTTGTAGGCCTACATTTCAATTATGACTCTAAAGGCTTCTGGCGATTATACAAATGCCTGCCGACACCGTAGTATGTAGTACTTCCATCACGGTCTGAAAGTCGTCGACCATGTAAAGGCAACTGATCCACAGTATAGGGCACAACCAAAATTGCAGCTGATAACGTCAAACTACAAGGATCGTCAACTTTAATCACACACATCCACAACTAGGGCCAGGCGGAGTGATCGCGGTGGGGAGATGTGGGATCCACACGGTGTGCATCAAACTTCCCCCAAGGGGGGCTCCTGTTTGGTGTGCTAAAAGCCATCTGCCATGGTGCAGCGTCCATCGTAAGGATCCTAGGCCAGTCACTCGGCAGCTTGACTGGCATCTGCGTTTAAATGTACTCCCATTCAGTCTAGCCACGTCACACCTTACAGGCCATGGGGACCCCAAACCAGATTTATGCCGCTACTTCATTTTTTTCTGAGCTGGGAACAGCAGTTCATATCATTGGAGTTTAATTTAATCGTTGGCTCCCTCATGTGGTTCTAGTATAAAACACTTCTAATGAGACTCAATGTGATCAGTCAAGGCTGACCGATCGGATTAAAGAAAAGTTCTGAATTGGGTAACGCTTCACTTTAGCCGTTGCAACCGTGCTGCATTCAGAAGTGGAGTCTAATACATCGGGATCTTTGCAAATAAAGATGATGGTATGCTTCATCTTTCCATAGAGACGAGTGATAATTGGTGTGTTGTGTGTCTGTAAAGGGAGGCTTTTAAACCCATGGCTCATGTGGGAATTCATGCTTGTAGGCTGAGGTCATGCCTGGGCTGCCGTATCGGTTTACAAGACGGATCCCCACTCCTGTGTGAAGCACCAGAATCGTCCAGCTGCTCTCAAATATGGTGCGGTCTCCTTTTCTAGTTTATTAGCGATTTTAGGTTTTGTTGGATACTTATTTGTATATCAGTGAAGTATTATATTTGAGCCATAAAGTTCACGCTCCAAAAACCAGGTAGGCCTAGAAACTCAGTTGATGCGCGCACACAAAAAAAAGTTTGTTTTTCCCAAAAGCACACCTTTTCCCTCCCTGAAGTTTATACAAGCTCCATAAAGTCAGCAGGTTAAGATAAACATTCAGAGCATGTCTATGACTTTGGATAATTTCAGTCGTAGGCCTATTCCGCTCACGGCAGCCATCACTTTTGTTCGCAATCATTTGAATGGAAGACTTACTGCAGAATAAAACCAATCCATCCATGGCTCCATTGAACCAGCCCAGGGTGTTCTTTTCTCAACTCTAAATCAATGTGGTCTGTGAAGTACCAGGGTGGAAAATCTCCATGCCTCCAATCCGTAGCAGAGGATGCTACGCAGGCTACCATATGACTGACGCACTACATGTTTTCATTCATTTATTATAGGCCTTGTGTATTTGAAAATAGGTTTGAACGAAAGTGATAGCTAAAGCTGTGCGTGCGCAACTTTGAGTTATAGTGGCTGAAAAAAGAAATGATTGATCAGTTCTATTGGTCAATCCTGTGACCTTTCCGTATCATTTCCAGTTGTACCCGTGTCAAAAAGCGAATAAGATGACTGAATTTAATAGAAATCATAAGACAAACACTCCTCCGCTATCATTGATCATAAGGACCGGCCTCTCTGTTTGTAACCCGATCTAAATGGTGCAGAGTCAGCCTGTTTGCTGGCAGACTCTGCATCTGTGCTTCCAGAGGATCATCCTCCCGGGGGCCCTAAAATGGGGAGATGGGCCAGAGATGGGTCTGCTGGTGCTGCTGGTGCTGCTGCTGACACATTGTAAATCTACCTCTGGGGGTCACTGTCTCTCCCCCACCCCACCCCCTGTTGTTCTCAGCTCTGCTGCGTCATTGGTCGGCGATGCGACTCCATGACCTGTCACTCACAGGCGATGATCAATCCTTCACCCCGGGGTCCGTGTGGAGGATGTTTTGGAGGGTGACCTGTCAGCAAACGATGATGCGCTCAAGGGCTTCTCGTTTTCTTGCCAAGTTGAATATATCATTATGGAGGTGAAGTTCAGAATCGGGTTGAGTTGATTTTGCTTTGCTGTTTTATTGATCCCGAGATAGTGCTTTTGGTCTGAATAGTTTATTATTATTTATTAGCTTTTTCCTGAACAATGTGGGCCTTCATTCAAAATCGATATTGTCAAGAGGATTGTCAATGTTTACAAGACCATGAAGTCTTAGACACTTCCTAATAAATATACCTAAAACAATTCCTAATACTAAGAATTGACCTAAACAGGTTTTCTTTTCACTTTTTTCACTGAGAAAAAAATGAGTATTCTCCATCACATCACACATGCACACGTACACACACAAACACATGCAAACACACACGCAAACACACACACACACACACACAAGCAAACACACACGTGCACACACGCACACGCACAGGGTCCTCAGGGGAGCGGGTGAACAGAAGCAGGATTATTGATTATATGAGTCAATAGACTAGTTTCCTCCCGGACTATTATCCAGATGCACTTAGGGAGTACGTCCCTGCTCTCTCCGTTGGCCAGGTTATAAAGTGCACCAGTCCACCTAAATTATTCAGAAGCCTTCCTCCTCCCCCTGCTCCCTGCTCCCTGCTCCCTCCTCCTCCTTCTTCCCCTTCTCCTCCTTCTCCTTCTCCTCCTCCCCACCCCCTCCTCTTCCTCCTCCTCCTCCATTAGAGTGACCAGCCCGACAGGGGACACCTTGGACAGAGAGACTCAGGGGTCAGCTGTAGAGGCAGACACACATCCGCTGTGTGTGCGTATGTGTGTGAGTGTGAGTGTGAGTGTGTGTCTCTGCAGGTCAATGCAGCAGCAGTAGACTCTGGATGAATGGGTCAGTGTGATTAGGAAATTAGTCTTTAAACCAAAGAGATGTGTATAATAAGAACATAAGTAGTAAGTATACGAGTAAGATACATATATATTTATGTATACATAATATACATCGTCTTCAGTAGTAGTATAGTGTGTGTGTGTGTGTGTGTGTGTGTGTGAGTGAGAGTGCTTCCCTCACCTGAGATTGTTCTGTTGCATCATCACCCTCATCAAACACTGGTATTTTCCTTTCATCTGTGTGACAGTCACTGATGCCAATACATGAGATACATGCGTTAACGGTTGTGTGCCATTAAGCATTGTTTTAAGATAAGTTGGCTAAGAGTGTTTAAAATGAGAACGTTGAAAACAGAGTGCACGCGCTTTATCATGTTATCTTTCTTTTTTTGGCAGAATAAACTGAATATATATCTGCTTTTTTTTAAAAGCCCCATTATTTATTCAACTGTAAGCCTACACCTTACCACTCTGCCTGTCAGGCTAATAACCAATGTCGTTGTGAGTGACAAATAGCTAGTCAAGCTAAACCTGTTACGGCCATTAGGCGTTGTTTAAAATGGCCGTTATGAGGACGCTTGGGTGGATATTGGCGTTGGGTGTCATGTAGCCATCTGACCATACTATTAGCCTGATCATATTAGGTAACACCAGATTGAGATGAGCCCCCCTCTATAATGTGGGCCTACCCATATCGAGTTGCATTCAGTGAGAGCCACGTCTGTCACCGGGTCTATGCACAGTAGTCCTACGGATTACATGAAGGGCTCAATATGATGAAGTACTAGGATGATGTAAATTATAGACAGTGGGAGATTATACTGATAAAGAGTAGTTGATAGTCCTGATAATAATACTGATAACAAAACAACAGTAAGACATAATATTTTACGTTCACATTCAGTTTCTCTGGGGCCATCAGTGTGGCCCCAGTTGAACGCTCCCAAAAATGTTAAAATGATAGGACCAATCAGCGCTAGGGGGATGGAGTTTCAGTCAATGATTTCAGCAAGGAGTGCCACAGTCTGCAGAATTTCAAAAACAATGGCGGGGCCCAAGGAAAGTCTAGCAATCCACGGAGCAGTTATATCTGAAATAGACTGAATAACGATGTAAGGTCGTGCCCATGTTTGGAAATCAATTGCTGCCCAGCCAAGGTCTGACTGATATTAATTGCAAACCGCAAGCTTGAAAAACTGTTCTCACGAAGCTAACAAAACACTGTCTCTATAAGGCAAAATTGTAAACCCTCTAACAGACAAACCTCCCGATCTGGGATCAATACCATCAGGAAGGAAGCCACATCCGAGATGAGCTTCCCTTCACTCAGAGTTGTTTGACCAATTAGAAATCGGTTGGAAATAAATAAACGTAGAAGTCAAATGCATGTTGTTACTTCTATATGTATTTGGTCTGTGTACTTTTTAACTTCAATACATTGAATGGAAATCACAGTTCAATAATCAGACTTTACTCAAAATTACTTGATTTTTGTTTTTACATTTTATAAATTCACCAAATTGGAAATTATAATTGTATGCAATTTTTTTACATACCGGACATACATAACCAAGATGGAAGCAAGGTGGCCGCTACATGAATTAGGTCCATTGGAAGACACCAAAGAACCTGGCAGGGGTTGGGGGGCTGTGATGGGGTGGTATGTGGGAGGGAGACAAGGGGCAGACAGGTGTTCTGACAGGTCGTTTTGTTCTGGAAGTGTGAGAAGGGCGATCCCTCCTATATGTGCGCCTTCTCAAGGAGTTGAGAAATTCCTGAGTCAAACTGAAGGTTTTTAGGAGTTTAGGGCTTAGCGGTTATGGAGTGTCTTGTTATTCCCACTGGAATACCAATATGGACATATAGGGAAAATGAAATACCTTTCCACTGTGGAAAGGTATTTTCCACTGTGGACACGTGATTTTAAAGTCTTTAACAGGCATGCGTGTGATAAAGAGCCTGTCCATATTGAATAAACGTCTGCTTAATTGCTGGCTTTGGTCCTACAAAGAGATTGGTATTCCATTGGCATTTTTTTTAAAGGGCAAATAGTCTGCTCAGGTAATGGAAGACTAGAGCACAAGGGGTTACTGTTCTTGAAGAGTATCCCTGGTATGAGCAATCCCACAAACACTCATTACCTACAAAACCTATTTTAAATTTAGGAAACTGTGTTGGTTCTTTTTTGGTCCTTTAGTTAGTTGGTCTGCTTTCAATAGCTCAGAGAAACTGAACTGCAGTTGGCTTCTGGTGAAATACTGTGGGATTTGGGGATATTGAGATTCTCTGGAACAAGATAATCACAGCGTCCAAATCACTTCCTCATGTTTGGTTGTTTTTGCCCCCATGTTACCCCGATGGAGGTTGACGCTAGTTGTTGCAAGCATAATTATAAACACACGAGCATAGGAGGAAGCAGGCAGTGGTAGGCCTGCTTCTCTGCTATAATTAGACCTCATGTGGTCACCTCTTTTCCCCTATGTCAGCTGTCAAAGACATGTCCCATACTGCCAGCCACCACAGCCAACAATGGGAACATTGTTGCTTGGATTTTTCGGCATCCAGTATTTGCTTCGCCAATTTCAAAAGCTGCAGCAAAGATATGTCATTTAAGATTTGTTTATTTTCAATTGGCTTATGTGACATGCCATTTGGCTGGTAACTACATATTTTGTAGGACCTATTTTTATTCATTTGTGTTATTTGTGAATAACATTAATTACATTAAATAATAACAATTATTTAAAGATGTTGTCCAAGGACATAAGAAGCATTTTCAAGGTGGGGGGTGGGGGGACAGCCTATTACAAATTACGTTTTTTTTCATGTAGTCAAATGTCGTCAAAAGCAATTTTGACAAAATGTTATGTTCAAAAAAAGTAAGTGTTAAAAATATTAATTGTGTAGTAGTTCTACGATCACACCGTGAATGATTGTCGGGTCTTTGGTCCTTTTAGCATGTGCTGGAAACCTCAATCAGCCAATAGCATGACTGCATCCACCTTTCCACTGTGCTCACCTACTCAGACCTCAATCCAGAACTGTGAAGTATACAGACAACGGGGCCTGACACTTCCCGATAATGAAGCTGTTAAGACAATTCCATTGGACGGCTAACCTTTCCCCTGCTGTTCCTTGGCTATTTATAGCCAACTATTCTTGCAGAAGAATCTACATGTAGGGAAAGTGAGCCTGTACAATATCCCGCTGCAAGAGATAAATATGCACTGCTCACACCTGCTTATATGTCTGTTAATGTTTGCAATAGAGGTTTAAATAAAGTTTTATGCAGTCGTAAAACCTTCTAATTTAATTTTTTCTTCTTGAATTTTGTGAAACTAATGAAACTATCAACAGAGATGCCTAACTTCTATGCCCCACTATAATAAGCAGGCAGTTTAATACTGTAAAGATAATTACTGATGTTAAATGGACTATTATGCATCTTCATTTACAAATGTTAAAAATATAATGCAAATAAACTTGATTGTTTATCTTACATGTAAACCAACTTTTTCCCATGCCTTTTCTGAAATCATTGGAGACAATCATGCAATTGTTAGATAGATGTCAGATAGGTTTGATTAGGGGTCATTAATGGTCATCAATCAAGCACATCAATATTTAAATAGTTCATTCATATTTGAGTTCAAACTGAACAAATTAAAATTGTTGGTATGATAAGAAATGTTGTAATCAAAATATCACTTGGTAGTAAGTTGTCTGGGTTTTTTATTTCTTTGTTCAACAGCTTCCAGATGTTAGCCCTACTCTGCTGGCTATACTGCTTGAAACACACTGATCCTATGGGTGTAGAACCAAGATGGCCGCTAGGTGAATAAGGCCCATTGGCCATAAAAGAGTCTGGGTTATTTGTTCCTGCATAGGAAAGGAACGTGGGGGGAGAGCTGCCATCATGTATTATAAATGGAGAACCAAACCCCAACACCAATACATTGTGTACATTAGTTTGCATTAGATGACTCACTCTCTAGGTTATTGCATAATAAAACCTCTTATTGGCTGATATGGTTATCTGGGACCTGCTAATTAAGCGTTGATGCGTCACACCTGTCCTCCGCTAATGGAACTGAATTGAAGGTCCGTTTACAGTGGAGCCGGTACTTTGACCCCTGGGGGTCAAAGTCACTGGACTGAACAGTGCATCAGTTACAGAACTGTTTGGGTGTATTTTCTTTACACCATCGGCCATTGAGACAAAAAACCAAAACAATTTAAAACCTTCCTCATATTTGACTGTAAATAATTACAACAGGCCCAAGTAGTTGTATTTGAAAAGATTGTAATGAAATCTTATTTTATAATATACTTAAAGTGTTGTACAACAGGATCTAAAAACGTGAAATAACGAGTACGTAACAAAAAGGAATGTATCCACTACACACCCATTGAATGTCTTGTCAGGAAAATGTCAAAAAAGTGTATTAAATAAACATCTCAAAGTCAGCTAATAAAATCATGAATCATTGTTTATGTTCCAGAAAACTGTTGTGATAGTAAAATAACATTTTGTAGACAGGAATCAAAGCCAAAGTCACTCAGTCACTTGCAAATGCACTGGAATAAACAAGATTAGGAACTTTTTAAACTGTTTTTCAAACAACTAACCACAAATGCACTCAATAAAAAACAAACAGCGGACAACAACATATAAATGGTCGTCAATCATCTGGCCGAAAGTGAAATTGTGTTTAACGCCAGACATACAACAGCTGTGTTGGGTCACAAGTGCAGCGGTTCAACCGCCCGATTTAATGAAATCATGTGCTGAAGGGACAGTGTGAGTAGATGCTGGTGCTGCCTCTAGCTCCACACAAGAGCCCAATCTTCTTAAACTGGAGCTTTTTATTTCAGTTAAGGATTTTGGAGTGATCGTTATGGACATGACTACGACGTCATGTCCATATTTGTACAGTTTTTCTTGTATTTATGATCTCATTGTCTCGTGTTTAAAAACATTTTTCATTACTTTATAGTTGCTTTTTTTCTAGCTGATGTATTTTCAACCAAATAATGGTTTTGATTTTAGAAGTTAGCTCGTGCGTCTTTATATGAAACACATATATTATGGTTATGGCTATGACATGACAAGGAGCTGTGCACACAAACACATAAGCAATAGTTTTCTGTCGCTCAGTCTTTGTAACTTGACATTAACATGGAAATACATTTTTCACCAAAGCATGTAGTTATTTATGTTGTGAAATAAAATGTGTAGTCTGTGTAATAGCTGAGGCAAACAATGTTATTTTCCAATTCATGGTCTGAGATCAAAGAGTTCATCGCATCAGATCATCTGTCCATTGCATCAACTAAAGGTGTTTAATGTCTATACAACGCTGCCAGGCTAATTCCCACCTCTGATTGGCTTAGCACCATAAAGGTCAATCTCTATTAAATTCTTCCAGCTGAACGCACATGTGCACTGAAGTGGAGGACATTTAGACAGATATTTTACATTGATTTCCGAGCTCACGATAGCTTAAACCTCATTCGTATTTCGATTAGCGCACGTATTTACAGAAGCATTCAGTTGTGATCCAACAAACAACATTCATAACTGCGGATACATTCCATGCTGGTTTAAAAGAGGCATCATATTTGGCATTTCATTGTGTTTGCCACGTGAGGGTGCATTTTGAAAGGTTTATTCATCTGCTATGCTGTGTTGGAGTATGCTGTGTTAACTATGTTCAGGCCTATTTACCATGTCTGTACAGTGTTTTTTTCGATATTATTTAGAAAGATATAATATATTTAGAAGATATTACTTATATTACCTTACCTTACCTTATTGTAGTTTATCGTACCTTAACATACCATACCTTACATTCGCCGTACCTAACTATCATTGATAGTTTAATGGCTGTGTACCACATCGTATTGACTAGCAGTAATATCGCTAGATCACTGGCCTATAAGGGTACACCAAAGAGATGAAGCAGTAGACTTTGTGTAGTTTTCTCCTGCCTTGTAGTAATTGCTAGGTAATTTGCACATTGCAAGAAGATAATTGCTGCTTTTGCGTAGTTTACAAAATAACATTTTGGTCGTTAACGATGGCTGAAGACCGTGAATTCTTTAAAAGTCATCAAACAATTCAGAACAAGACACGAAGTACAACGAAATTACTTTTATTTGCAGACTCATATCGAGTATCGAGGAGATAACAAGTATTCCGTATTTGACTTGTCAAAATGAGGCAGGGTTTTTGCGTGAAGAAGTCGCCAGGGAATCTCCAAGTCTCCTCCGGGAGGGCGGACAGACAATGAGGAGCAGGAGCCCTGGAGAAGGTGGAGGAGGAGGAGGAGCAGGAGCCCTGGAGAAGGTGGAGGAGGAGGAGGAGGAGGAGGAGGA
>OOFG01106593.1:0-10434 GCA_900323295.1 Molva molva | reverse complement strand
CGAGATAGCGCGCGTACTGCTTAACCATTATTAAAATGATTGTGTTGTTGAAATGATGTGTTTGCAATTTATTTGTAATCAAAAATTGATACAGGGGGATGAAAGAGTGATACTAGTGTGATAAAAAGTACTAGAGTGATAAGAAGTCCTAGTGAATGCTTGATAAGTAGTATAATAAATAATTAAGTGAATTTTTCGGTGCGCGCTATGCGCGCGCACAATGGGTCAATATGATAGTACCGGCAGGAAATAAAAACTACTTTCACCCCTGGATATAATAGACATAGCATTGTAATGTTTTTTTACCAATGTTTTGCAAGGACATAGCAATTGCAAGGGTGAAATGTTTAAGTTATTTAAAACATTAACTTCTAAGCCCCATTGTGTTGTGCAGTTGTCCTTATACAAAAATGGTGTATATATTAGTTGAATAGCCTTTAATCCATTGGTATCCAGTGACATTATTTTTTTTTTTATCAAGTTATCTTATGAACTTTGCATAGAAGATACTGTACATAGAAGCCATTGATATACAGTGACAGAGAAGTCCATCAGTAAATACATGAGAGTCAACAATAGACTCAACTATTGTAACAGATGATTCTGTGTTTGGAGGGGCGGGTCTTCTCCCTCTCTTCCCAGTCCCCTCCTCGGAAGTAGACGCAGACGTCTATATTCCCTTCTTTTTTATATCCATTTACAAAAAACTCCCCCTTTCCCCCATAAAGAGAAACATGGAGGCCGAAATGGACGAGTAACCGAAGAACGGGAACATAATTCACCCCTTTTGTTTTCTTAAATCGTGTGGACCGGATGAAATCCAACTGTGGTTTTCGCCGCTTCGCCGGGGAGGTAAGGCTCCGTCTATGATCTGGACACACTACGGGTCTTTAGGGAGGTGTGGCTCCGTCTATGATCTGGACAAACTACGGGTCTTTAGGGAGGTGTGGCACCATCTATGACCTGGACACACTACGGGTCTTTAGGGAGGTGTGGCTCCGTCTATGATCTGGACACACTACGGGTCTTTAGGGAGGTACGGGTCCGTCTATGATCTGGACACATTACGGATCTTTAGGGAGGTATGGCTCCGTCTATGTACTGGACATACAACGGATCTTAAATGTCCCTGCGGTTATCCAGCACGGTTGTCATCACAAACAGACAGATAAAACACTGTAAAATGTCAGTGATTGACAGCTATGTGTATACATAGTTATATGTTATCATCAAAATTGTTATTTTCCGTAATTTGCATCCGATGTGTTTTGTTCCGGGGAATAGCCGAAGCCAGGTTATTGGTACACCTGCTGTTTAGCGATTTGACCTAAAGTAATCCTGAATTAAAATAATATTTAACAGTTGATATTGTTATACTACTACCTTTAATTCCTAATATACACTTGCATTGACGGAGAGTGTATTATCTCCGTCAGTCTTAGTATTCTTCCATCGAAGTTGCTTCGAAATGTTTTCTTTGCATTTTACTCTTCCCCACATTAAAATGCCCTACACAGTCTACCTTATACATCATTTTGTGCATACTTATAATGTCAATAAAGGTATATAATAGTTTATAGCCTGTCTTTATCGCCAATGTAAATATATTGTTGAACTTTAGACACTGGTGTATTTTTATTATGGTTCATCATATTCTCTCTAAGCTCTACTAACTGTTACACATAATGTTTTAGTTTCATTATGTGTTGTTGTTATTATCTTGTCATATGGTATCATAACCTATCTCTCTTAATCCCTGTACTTTCCGTTCAATCGTTTTACTTTCTTAAACCAGTAAACAGAAAAGCGACTGCAATGCTTCTTAGTCTTATTATCTTGTCATACGGTATCATGGCCTGTCTCTACTACACCTGTGGAAGCCAATTAACCACAAGCACCAAAGGCAACATTTCCACACAGATTTTCTATATTAACGTTACTGCGTTTACAAAAGCAGAGGGGATGGTGTTGGACGACTTAGTAAGGTGTACAGAGACACCTTGCAATATATTAATTGTATTGTATAGTTATGCAGTGGTTCCTCTGAGTCTATATTTGTAAGGTATACAGTTATGCAGTGGTTCCTCCGAGTCTATATTTGTAAGGTATACAGTGGTTCCTGAGTCTATATTTGTAAGGTACACAGTTATACAGTGGTTCCTGAGTCTATATTTGTACAGTATACAGTTATGCAGTGTTTCCTCTGAGTCTATATTTGTACGGTATACAGTTTTGCAGTGGTTCCTCTGAGTCTATATTTGTACGGTATACAGTTATACAGTGGTTCCTGAGTCTATATTTGTTAGGTATACAGTTATACAGTGGCTCCTCTATATTCTATTTGATTACACGCTTTGTAAAATACTTGATTCTGCTTGGTCAATTATGGCATCCAGCGGTCTGTTATTTCTGTATAAGAAACCGCTGCTAAGAATTAAAGATCGTAGCTATGGACGCTATTTTCATCCGTAGAGACAATTTATTTATTGTTTTATCAATAAAATCGTTTTTTATATTTTGTGTGAAATGATTGAGTTCTTTAGTAAGTAGCCACGTAATGAGCAGGATGATGTACGGGGAGCCGGTCATTATTGCATAATAAACCCAGACAGCGTGATGCAGGACCAAGACGCCATGTTGAGGGGGCTGGAATCACCCGGAAGCCCTTGCTGTACATTATCCTTTATGTAAGGTGTGTCTCTGTGTTGAGGGTGTGTGTGTTCTCTCCGTGTCCCTACAGGTAGCTGTATCTGCTGGGGAGGTGGGCTTGACCAGGATAGGTAGAGATGAAATTTACCGAACCCTGGGAGCGCCAGAGGCTGTGTTCTCTGCTGGAGAACGCAGTCTCTAGGGAAGCCATGATGTGGAAGGCCTACGTGCCAAAGAAGCCCTCCCCACAGGTGAGGGTCTGCCTTCTTCTCATTGGTCACTTTACACAGGTGAGGGTCTGCCTCCTTCTCACTTCCAAGCATGCTTTGGAGGGAGTGATATCTGATTCAGTTACTTTGGTTTAGCGACGAGAGGCGAAAGAGAGGGAGGGAATTCAAATAGAGGGATATCCGTTTCCATTACATGTTTCGTATATTGTTTCGTCAAATCTTTAATAAATCTCCTTATGTATAAGTGTGGTTGCAAAGCAAGCCACTTGTTATGTTTCGTATTATTAGTGTGTTTGCAAAGCCAGCCACACTTTTCTTCTGCCTCATTTTCGGTAATTATCTCCTCCGACAGTTTTGGAGGTATCGACACCAAACCAATGCCAAAAAAGTGGGCATATATCAGTGCAGTGCGCTATTCCTACGATTTTCTTTTAAATTAATATTGATAATGTTATTTAACATGGAAAGTGAATGGGGCCTAAACGCTAAAAACAACCACTCCATACGTGAACTAAAATTAAATACACATATGTAAACTGGAAGTAAGGATGTCTCCAAAAAGTTTTTGTACCGCTCTGACCACAGGGGGCGCTATGACTCGTGGTCAAACCTAAACAGCCACGCCCCCCACCACGTTAGCCCAAAATGTCTGAAACTTGTATCTGGGCCTTATTTGGCATGCTGAATCTTTGTCCTCAAAGACCCAGAAGGTCTGTCTGGATAGATTATGCTGTACCTTGGACGTTTTGGAAAACCTTGAAAAAGTCTTGAAAAAACGACCCGTAAACCCAAATGACCTAAAATTCGGTACACATGCTCCTTAATGATGCACAACCTTTAATATCTTTTGTTTTTTGTTTCTGTCAAAAATTGTCAGTTAATGTGGTTAGGTTAAGCTATAACTTGCAATCAAACAAAAACAATCAGCCCCGTTATTCAATAAGTCACAAGTCCGCTTCAGAGTGGCCCAGGGACTTGAAACTCAGCATGCTTGCTCATTAGCCTCGCTACCATTAGCATGTTAATACCCCCATGGACTCTTGCACATATGACGAGTGGGCTCACGCAACCACACGCATGTTCTTCAGAAAATGCACATGCGACGACATGTCTAGTTCTCCTGTTTTTGCCCCTTGGTTATTCTTCTCACTCCAGGGACTGTTAACTGGCGTACACAGCTCCTAGGAAATAAGAGGCCAGAGATTACATGCGGGTAGAACGGAATAACGCTACAATTCAGGACCCTCTCTCAGCCTAGTTGGTTATAACACAGATGAGGTTCTGCCTCCTTCTCATTGGTCAGATAACACAGGTGTGTCCTGCCTTCTTCTCATTGGTCAGTTAACGCCAGCAAGGTTTGCCTCCTTCTCATTGGTCAGTTAACACAGGTGCCTTCATGCCTCCTCCTCATCTGTCAATTAATACACATGAGGTCCTGCCTTGATCTCATTGGTTAAAGGATTAAAGGAAGGTTAAAGGTGTCATTCCCCGAGAAATCGTTTAGTACTTGCTCCTTTTGAAATACGATAGGTCACTCTGAGTTGCATATGCATGCTGCACGTGAAAATGTTCTTCTACCCCCATTGCCTGCATTAGCCAATGAAAGAAAATAGACGGATAAACGAGTGATTCTGAAAAGCCCTACGAACTGACGCTATTTGGTAAATTAGTATTCGTGGCCTCGCCCACCTTGGCTTGCGACCGCCCGTCTCGGCAGGTAGGAGCTAACAGCAAGTTGCTAACATGGCGGAACAAGTTCGTTGATGTGTTATTTGTGGCAATAACACATCAACGTTGCATGTCTTGCCCAAGAAAGAAGAGTTAAACTGCATTAAGCAGGGCGCTAACCCTGTGTTGTGAAGTAAAATATCTACCAGGAAGATTGCAAAGACTGTTGATAGTGTAAAGAAACAAGTCTTTATTTTAAAACGTTTCCAACTGTTTATTAGAAGTCTACAACTTGAAAGCATGATGACGATCGCCACAAACATTCACCTCTTTTAGGAGAAAATTTAAGTTGACATGCAAATATTACCATTCTGAAACGTTCATTGACAAACGATCAGGAAGCGGTTCTTGTGCTATCTCTTCTTCCTCCTCGGATTCAGGATCAAACAGGCGAGTCATTTGCATGTCATGAATATTCATGAGTAAGAGCCGAAATCCTGTCGTTCCCCCCCCCCCACCTCCTCCACCAAACTAGAACAGCCTGAAACAGGAGCACCAGAGCATTTTTTTCACCAAAACCGGCTCACAGGGCATTCACTAATACTAGAGACCACCGCAAAATGAATGAAAAAACGATGCAATGACACCTTTAAAGGAAGACCCCAGGTTTATTGTTGACATTGTCAATGTCGAGATGTAAATTAGCCCTGATTTTTGTTTAACTCACCCCCTCTTGTGGTGTACGGGCATTCTGAAACTGGGCAGTTGGTGAGCCATTGACATCCATTATATTCCCAATGAGTGTTCAGCAGCTCCCATAGCTGAATCTTTCTCCAACTCAAGCATACGAACGGCCCTGGCTCGGTAGTTTTCTCCAATAGTGCCCACAAACTAACATTCCACAAGGTTCTTTTGAGGTGTCAAATTGAATAAAAACACCGTAAGTAGGCAGGTTGCCAAAGAGCTGGTACAGCCATGACCACAGGGGCGACGAACTTACGGTCAAACCTCAACGGCCACGCCCCACTCCCTGTCTGCAAAACATTTCAGAAACTTGGTATTTGGGCCTTGCTTGACATGCTGAACCTTTTTGCCTCAAGTCCTTGAGGCCCGTAAACCTAAATGACACAAAAGGTGGAACACATGCTCCTTAATCTGGCTTGACCTATATTTAGATTCAATAAAAAATGAGCAAAATATGATTATGCAAACGAGGCGCCATTATTCAATAAATTACCGGTCCACTTCAAAGTAGCCCAGCGACATCATATTTGCAGCACAAATTTCAGCAATTTAAGTACACCCCCCTTAGGTAATGTGCAAAGGTTGGTTTCGATAGCTCAAAAAATGACGTCACAGTTTAAAACTACCACTGTTGAAGGTGCTCACTGAGCTACTTTTATAATTGAAGTCAATGTGGAAAAGACGCTGACTTCGACCACTCAGAAGGTGAACACCTCAGAGTTCTCAAAGTTGGAACACATATAGAAACCGCGGGTAAGCTGGTCTCCAAGAGGTACCGCTCTGACCACAGGGGTGCCTTTAATGCACAGTCAAATGGAATCAATCAGCCCCTATCAATTCAGTCAATCACAAGTCCGCTTCAGAGCGGTCCACTTGAAACTTAGCGTGCTTCATTATTGGCCTTGCTAGCTGTGTGTGTATGGCTAGCTAGTGATAAACAGAAATAAAGACATAGGCCTAACAACTAATTGGATGTTTTATAGTTGCATTTTAACAGTAGCCTATCTTTCATCTAACATGCAACAATGACATTTTTCATAGAATATATGCTGTTTGTGCGTGAGGCTATTTATATATATTTTTTATAACTGGGCAGACTGGTGGTAGAAAATCAAATACATTAATGGGAAACCCTGCATCCGGAGTGTTGTGGTGCAGGTTTGTTAACTGTAATGACCCCAGTGTTGAGTACAGCAGGTTGCGCTAACTGTATTGAACCCCGTTTTGGGGAGTAAAGCAGGCCGTAAACGGTAAAATAATCAGACTAATAGATGAGGATCGCCTGACTGTCTGGAGCATGCTGAGACACAGTGGTTCACTCAAGCTAGCATTTGAGCCCTGGGTTTAGCTGCTACATGACCTAGCCTATTATCCCTGGGTTTAGCTGCTACATGACCTAGCCTATTATCCCTGGGTTTAGCTGCTACATGACCTAGCCTATTATCCCTGGGTTTAGCTGCTACATGACCTAGCCTATTATCCCTGGGTTTAGCTGCTACATGGCCTATCATATTAGCTCTGGGTTTAGCTGCTACATGGCCTAGCCTATTAGCCCTGGGTTTAGCTGCTACATGACCTAGCCTATTATCCCTGGGTTTAGCTGCTACATGACCTAGCCTATTATCCCTGGGTTTAGCTGCTACATGACCTAGCCTATTATCCCTGGGTTTAGCTGCTACATGACCTAGCCTATTATCCCTGGGTTTAGCTGCTACATGACCTAGCCTATTATCCCTGGGTTTAGCTGCTACATGACCTAGCCTATTATCCCTGGGTTAAGCTGCTACATGGCCTATCATATTAGCTCTGGGTTTAGCTGCTACATGGCCTAGCCTATTAGCCCTGGGTTTAGCTGCTACATGGCCTATTATATTAGCTCTGGGTTTAGCTGCTACATGGCGTACCAAATTAGCTCTGGGTTTAGCTGCTACATGACCTAGACTATTAGCCCTGGGTTTAGCTGCTACATGGCCTATCATATTAGCTCTGGGTTTAGCTGCTACATGGCGTACCATATTAGCTCTATGTTTAGCTGCCACATGGTCTACCATATTAGCTCTGGGTTTAGCTGCTACTTGGCCTACCATATTAGCTCTGGATTAAGCTGCTACGAGACCTAGCCCAATAGCCCTTGGTTTAGCTGCTGCGTGACCTAGCCTATTACCTCTGGGGTTCTCTCTTGTGTTACATGGCCTAGCCTATTAGCTCTGGGTTTAGATGCGTAGCCTACTAGCTCCGGGTTTAGCTGCTACATGGCCAAGCCTATTAGCTCTGGGTTTAGCTCCAGTGCTACAGATAATCAGACCTCTATTGTTTACAGTGGGCTTGACATACTATCGCCAGTCGACCAGTTCAAGCGTCAGCTGTCTTCTGTAGCGACAGGCTATTAGCAAAGCAGCAAGGCAGTCACTGGGTCAGATTCATAACTTCGGTTCAGTGGATTCATAGCATTCCATGCCCTCAATGTAGCTTTCAAATGTAAATGTAGACACAGTTCTTCACTCAGTATGAGCGTTGGATGTATAGGCTGCGAATTGACATTCCCTCTTTGTTAAAGAACATGTATTGTCCTGCTGTGGGTTTTGTGTTTGGAGAGACCCTGAGAACAAGGGTTTTTTAAGAGTTAAGTCGAGGGTTGATGGGGTGTCCAGTTACAGGGTAGCCTACCTTACAGGGTAGCCTACCTCACAAGGTCAAGTGGTCTTTGATCTTTGACCTCCACTGCTAGTGTGCTGTTACCCATTCCAGACAGACTGACACCCTTTACCTCATCACACCATGAACATGTCTGAAAGGATAACTTTCATAAGATGAACTAATACTTTTACCCTTATACCAATGATAAAAATGAGTTTAAAACGTTTTTATTTTGTAGCTGGAAACAGGTTATAAGTTTGAGTTAACAATCCTCTGAACATTTATGGAGGTAATGATTAACCTTTGGTACACTGAAACCACAGCAAAACCTCAA
Source organism: Molva molva (assembly GCA_900323295.1). Lineage (NCBI taxonomy): Eukaryota > Metazoa > Chordata > Actinopteri > Gadiformes > Lotidae > Molva > Molva molva. The sequence continues at coordinate 2,172 of OOFG01106593.1, read as the reverse complement.
CAAGACCACAACCAAACCACCCCACACAAGCCATGTTAGCCCATAACGATACATGCTAGCTCTTAGCAAGACATGCTAGCCTACGGTAAGGGCTGGAAAATGTTTATCCATAGACCGTGGTCATAAAGAAGAGAGGGCGTACAAACTGAAAAAATGGGTTTCCCTCCAGCTCAAGTGGGAGGGAGGCACCTGTTTTCCCAGCAGGTGCACACCAGCGCATGCATTTGTTTGTTGACATTTTTTGACGTTGTGTTTGTTAACGTGCAGATGGAAGGGGGTGATGTGCGTGGGCACAGAGGTTCTAGTGTGATCAGTGATTCAGTAGGCCTCTGGTGCATTAATTCCAGCAGGAATGGTGCTATAACAAGGGCTATGTGTCACTTGTTGTGTCTCTTTATGCTTGCTTCATCTAAAGCCATTCATGAACCAAAGCTACCTATCATCATGCATATATTCTTCTTCTCTAACAGAACACTATTTTGTTATCAGTATCTTTCCACAGTATTTCTCCAATGACAATAATGACAATATTACAATGAGAGGGGTGCAGTGATGGGCACCTATGATATAGGTCTTTACATTTGGGGTGCCAAACATAATTAGTCATTCTAAAAGCAGTGGCACTGGTAATCCAGCGACAGTGCTGTGCCACTGCTGGATGCACCTAGGGGAAACACTTATGTGGCGTTGTTTGTATTGACGTTTGTGTTTGTGTTTATGTTGTGTTGTTGTTTGTGTTGACGTTGTGTGTTTGTTTTGATGTTGTGTGGTTGCTAGGATACAGACATCTCCCCGGCCCAGAGAGACGAGGCAGTGCGCTGGCTGGCAGAGCTCCACGGCAGACTGCAGCTGTACCCAGAGACGCTAGCGCTAGCCGTTAGCATCCTGGACCGCTTCCTAGGCCCCATCAAGGTAAACACTGCAGCTGTACCCAGAGACGCTAGCGCTAGCCGTTAGCATCCTGGACCGCTCCCTAGGCCGCTCCCTAGGCCCCATCAAGGTAAACACTGCAGCTGTACCCAGAGACGCTAGCTCTAGAGAAGCTAAGCTCGGCATAAGTGATTTGTTTTTTCATGTAGTCATCCAAACAGTTCAATAATGTAAGTTCAAATGAAATATCATAGGTAAGTGATGCAGTGTTGGTATTTTATTTTAGTTTCAGGCAAGTTTCAGGCGATAGTGTTTTTCCTCTTTGGCAAGACAGCAAGATCTGGAAACTTTTATTTGCGTAGACACATAGACGTTGGTCTCAGGTGGTCTGTGGTCCAAGACAAAGGCATGGCTGGTATTGGTTGAGAAGTTTGTCTGTCTGTTCTCTAGGCCCGCCCCAAGTACCTGCGCTGCATCGCCGTCGCCTGCTTCTTCCTGGCTGCTAAGACCTGTGAGGAAGATGAGGTACACACAACACACAACACACAACACACGTTGCCGTGTATATTCAGGTGTGTCTCTTGTGTTTCGCTCTGTGGGCCTCTGTATGTGTGTGTGTCTCCAGTGCGTGCCCTGCATCAGTATGCTAGCTAGCTGCAGCTGGTCTGACTGTACTGTCTCTATGTGTGTGTGTGTGTCTCCAGTGCGTGCCCTGCATCAGTATGCTAGCTGGCTCCAGCGGGTGTGACTGTACGGTCTCTGAAATCCGGCGGATGGAGCGGGTCATCCTGGATAAGCTGGACTGGAACCTCCACACTGCCACGCCTCTCCACTTCCTGCAGATCGTACGTCAGCTAATACACACTTCCTGTCTGGTATTTGATGATGATGTCACGGTGATGATGATCTCTCTCTCTCATAGTTCCATGCTCTGCTGGTGTGTGGGGGCTCCATGGTTCTGATGGGGGCCAGTCGCTCCCAGCACCTTTCCCTCCTCACCCGCCGGCTACACCACTGCCTTGCCGACCACACACTCACACAGGTACACACTACAAGTACACACTGACTCACTCAGGTACACACTACAAGTACACACTGACTCACACAGGTACACACTACAAGTACACACTGACTCACTCAGGTACACACTACAAGTACACACTCACTCACTCAGGTACACACTACAAGTACACACTCACTCACTCAGGTACACACTACAAGTACACACTCACTCACACAGGTACACACTACAAGTACACACTCACTCACTCAGGTACACACTACAAGTACACACTCACTCAC
>OOFG01106503.1:0-10637 GCA_900323295.1 Molva molva | reverse complement strand
TACATGTTATGTATTTATGTTGTTTTCCTAAGTGCTACACTACAATCAATGACATTAATATTTATTGGGGAAAGAAGAAGACAACCGTTACAAGGAAAATGTTGATTAAAAACTTTATTGATGGTAATTAAAAGTGAATATGGGGAAAAATGGCAATAAAAAATACAGCAAGAACAGCAACAGTATATACAAAAAATAAATAAAACAGCTGGATCTTGGGCATCAGATGAGAAGATGTCTTTTTGCCGCCTCCGAGTCATATGCACTTGGTGGCATTCTATCCGACGGAGCTCCAGTTTTCAGCCGCCTGTGATGCATAGTTATGTACTCAGGACTTTCTTCAAGTTGTGCCTGAAGTTTGGCACAAAGGTCGGTTAGCTCTTGGCTGCGAAAGGGTGGAGGCCGCACAATCCACCCAGACACCCCGTCAAAGGGTGGAGGCCGCATGATCCACCCAGATTAGCTCTTGGCTGCGAAAGGGTGGAGGCCGCACGATCCACCCAGACACCCCCTCAAAGGGTGGAGGCCGCACGATCCACCCAGACACCCCCTCAAAGGGTGGAGGCCGCACGATCCACCCAGACACCCCCTCAAAGGGTGGAGGCCGCACGATCCACCCAGACACCCCCTCAAAGGCGCCGTCCTCCTCATCGGACATCATGTCAATGGTGATGCCCCTCCAGAACTCCACGTCACGTGCAGCTAGTACACTCTGCCTTGCGTCCAGCAGCTGTTAACACAATCAGTACGGCTCAATGAACTCAGGTTGACACAATACATCTACTCATGTAACTGAAACTAGCTGAATTCATGGATAACGCCTGAGCCTCAAGGTCCAGTTGGCTGTAGCGGAGGCTCCTGCGTACTGTCTCATAGTACATCTTACAGGCAGCTGGAAAACAATTACACGAGTATGTTATAAATAAAAAACGGAAATAGCCACATTAAAAGTAAAACAAAAAAATACTGTAAAAGTGACTTGCATAGAATGACCATTATGCACACTGTGCATATCCGGACTAGCATGGAGAGCTTCGAACAAATACGAAGTGACCGCCTGGTTGTGAGGCGAGCTCAGTCTGAAAACAAAATGTAAAGAGATCAGATAACTTATTTATTTACTTTTATAATGCATTTGATACGGCCCTTTTTTCTCTAAATTGGGGACTTATTTCAGTAACAGTACTGTTACTGAAATAAGTCCCCAATTTAGAGAAAAAAAGGCTGTAAAAGGGTAAAATCCTATGTTTTTGCCATTCTCCCCAAAACACTACGTGAACGTTCCACTCTGCTGAACGCAGGTGGCGTGCGTTCTTTTCGTGACGTCAGACTACCTTTTCCGAGGTAGTCTGACGTCACGACCAAGGTGCACCGGCGGCGGGGTTTGTGTGGACGTGGGGAGCTCTGTGTGGGCAGCGGTTGACTGCGGTGTCCGTGAGAAAGTTGGGCTTTTCGGACACTTATTGTATTACGCCACGGTGTGTGTGGATGGTGAAGCTCCGTCTGAGCAGTGATTTATTTAATACCCGCAGCTGAGGGTAAGGCTTCCAGGACACATATAGTATAACGCTACGGTGTGTGTGGATGGTGATGCTCCGTCTGAGCAGCGATTTATTTAATGTCCGCGTCCGAGTGAGGGTTAGGCTTCCCGGACCCCTATAGTATGACGCTACGGTGTGTGGCGGATTTCATATACAACATTGCTTATTATAACGTAATAATAGTATAAAGTTGGCGTGGGTCGTAACCATGGGCTAAACACGCCCCCCTATTTCCTAAAACTCTCAGCCCAAAACGCATTTTTTTAAATCACATAGTGTTCAAATTCCAGCTGAAACAGTGGGCTCACTGGCTCTGTAATCTGGAACTCTGCAACCAGCCCTGTCTCTTCTAGGGTTGGTTCTACCGATGGCTAGGGTGTTCTTATTGGTGGTAACAGGGTAAACAAGCTCCTCTTATTGGTGGAGCTTAAACATTAGAGGTGTGTGGAGCTCTGTCTGGGCAGTGGTTGATGTTGATTGTGGCATCCAAGAGAGGGTTATGCTTCTCGGACACTTATAGTATAACGCCACGGTGTGTGAATTATAACGCTTATACACAACAACGGTACTAAAAAAAGTACCACAAAGTTGCCGTGGGTCGTAACCTCTGGTCGTAACCTCTCGTAACCGTAAAATCTCATAGTGTTTGAATTCCAGCTGAAACGGGTTCACTTACACTTTAAGATCACGCACTAATTTTATTTTCTTTTTCACCTTTGCAGAGTCCATATACGTTTTTAGTTGTAGATCTCTCATAGATCCACCATATAATTTAATAATTATTATTTGCTCTTACCCATGGTTAATAGCCTGTGTAAGCCTCATGCAATTTATGTAGGCCTATTAGAATGTGCTGTAGGCTAGATCTATATGATCTAAGAGCTATCATTTGTGTAATTTGTTTGTCAGGTATTAGTGCGTGAAATGTAAGAATATCTGTTTATAGTTGACTGCGTGTGCTGGGTAAGACAATTTAGCTTTTAGACCACTCCCGCCTCATTTCTGACCAAGAGGGCAACTCTTCTCTGACAGTTTCGGGGAATCCAATTTGCCTGTCATCACATACAGCTAAGCCCCTCCCCAGGTTCGTGATGCAACACTTCTCAAGGGCAGATCAACTTCTGGGGATGTTTATTTTCTTTTTATCTTCTGCTCTCTTTCCTATTTTCAAATCCGGCCCCCAGCAGCCTCTATAACCTGTTTGGTCATTAATGTAACGTTCTCACATACGAGGCGGAGGAGAATGTCTAATCCACGAATCCACGGTTTATTTAACCACCAAACTGTACACATTCAGAACCAGTGTAGAACGGTAAGTCGAGGTAACATGGAGGTTCACATTCAGAGAGAACAAAACTTAACCGACAAACACAGTAACCCAGAAACCCCCCCCTGCTGCTCCACCAACCGCAAGCGCGCATGATGATAAACATTCCATGCATTCCTGTGGTTGGCCGAGAGCGGGGTGATGCGCAGACCCCCCGTCTTTACAGGGTCGCTACATTATTATGCACATGATTGGGATTTTTTTTAAGTATTTGAGTCAACCCAGAACGATGATTAGACAGTTGAAATTTAAGGGTACCTTACGTTACTGCTTGGTTTTTTTCAAACCCTTAAACTGTGAAGCGATCCGGGACGATAACCTCTGCTGCCAGCTGCTCGTCATGTCATGTATCCTAAGTGCTCATATCACATTGTGTATGGGCAAATAATGGTGCAATCACCATAACCTGTAGATTGCGCTATTTACCTCCATTCGTCCCAAGGCATTCTTACATTCCCTGGTGCTCAAGCATGGTACTGCGGTCTTACTTTTACGGTCAACGGGTCAACGGGAGTTACAAAAACGTAATAGTTTATAATGCAGCCCACATTATATATTTAACCTCATTAAAGTGTGCTTTTTCTTTCTGTATTGATTTCCATGTGTAGCTCCTGTTTGGGGATGGAGAGTTACAGCGGCCAAGTTGGAAACAGCGTTACAATCCAGTGCTCGGATTGGAACGTTTGGGGATGGACTGATATAAAGTCTAATGATAAGTACCTGTGTCGTGATCCGTGTGAAAACATCTTAATTAAGGCAGGCTCTCAACAAACGTCCCAAAAGGACAGGATACACTTGAACAACACAGGAGGTCATTTGATTGTGACCATTACCAATCTCCAAAAGGAGGACAGTGGAACATATGTTTGTGGAGTGGATGAGTCTGGCATTGATTCATATAAAACTTTTTATCTTACTGTTACAGATGGTGAGTTGAACAATTGGTCTCCAAGAAGGAACTAGAATATTTTGTTTAGATAGTTGCTAACTTAGATTTCTAGACTGCATAAATGTTTGAATTCACGAGTGACCATCCATTGTTTGCCTGCATGTTTCTAGTGGGTACCACTCCAAGTACTAAGCCTACCTCCATGAAACCAACTACGACCGTTATTCCAGACGTCTTCACCACAGACCACAGTCCATCTACCAGCTACCCGCTCTCAGATGGGACGACGTTACAAATCCATGGAGAGGCCATAGCATCAACTGGTATAGAGTCTATTTTTGTCTTCAAATTAAACCATACAATATCACCATAACAAAAAGTTAACATTATTTCTTCTTCCTTTTCTGTGGTTCAGTTTTTCTACCATGTTTACTTGTCGGAATCGTTGTCATGGTTGCCTTGTGTCTGCTGATTTTTATCAAGTGTAGAAACAGGAAACCATCAAGTAAGACACTCACACACACACACACACACACACACACACACACACACACACACACACACACACAATTTAAATTCACTGCTACCGAAGTCAGAAATAACAAAGTAGCTAAAATACAAATATAAAATTCAAAGAAAAGTATGTAGTTATGTATGGGTTATGTGTGGTAGGGGCAACATATACAAACAAACTCAACAAGTACAAACTCTCACTCATCAATACAACCTCAAATTCCAGCACATGCTGCCAGATGCATTACTAACGTTTTTCAACATGTTCAACAGGAACCATTAAGAGGAACAAACCTGTGGATGAAGATACTCAAGAGGTTGGTCTTCTTGTTATTATTATAGAATTATCATCCATAGTGGTGGTAGTACTAGTAGTACTTTAAAGTGGAACTGTAAACACAAGGGGAAGGTCAATGTAGGTGTCCACTCTGTACTATGGTACAATGTCCAAAATGTGCATGTAGACTGTTTATTTTATTTAACAAATTCACTCTTTTGCCGTTAGGGGGCAGCCATCATTGATTTACACACACCTGGGGAAGTCACCAGAAGTTTGCGCTGACACAGTAGTTAGTACATATGTACAGAGATATGGAATCATCAGGGAAGAAAGATCTAAATGGAATGGGTATTATAAGACCAAAGTGACAGGAGAATATTCAGATACTGTGCAAATTATATAATTTGCAGTTGAAGCCCTGCCGTTGGCGAGTCAGACTCGGACCGATGAGTGGATCCGAAAGCCACTGACGCAGCAATCCCATGTGTTATTGTAGCGACAAGGGTGGTCGCTGGGGTAGGGCAGTGCTGGCTGTGAATACCTTTCGTGACTGCTACCAATCCTATTTATTATTATTATTAGGTATTCACAGTGTATCCGTGGATACCTATTGTTATTGTAGGGTTTAGGTGTTATTATTTTTATTTGGGAGCGCCCATATCTCAGCGGCGGAATGTTAAAACGTTTTGAAATTTCTCCCCCATATTTGTATCCCGGAAGAGCAGGTCTCCAAAAAGTTTGGTGCTGGAATTCCCATAGGGGGCGGTATAATTTGTGGTCAAAGTTAAACGATCGGCACGGCCGCCTCGATGGATTAAAAATTCTGAAACTTGGTGTACATGCCTTATTTTGCATGCTGAAAATGTTTGCCTCTTGGACCCATAATGTCCGTCAAGATAGATTTTGCTGTACAGTGAAAATTTCGGGAAATCTTCAAAAATCTTCTTCAGAACCATAGCTTCAAATGACACACTGTTTTCATACACATGATCTACGGACTTGTCTGATTAAAATTCCTTGAATTGGTATTGATTGTGTAAAAAATGGCTGACTTATGAAAATCAAAAAAAGCAATATTCAATCAATCACAATTACACCTGAGAGGTAGTGTAGGGACTACTTGGGCACATAGAGGCCACCCCCCTTAACACGTGTGTAAAAATTGTGTGTCGATAGCTCAAGAAATGACGTCACAGTGTCAATTTGAATAAATGCTAAGCTAAGTGCTAATGATCCATTCCCATCGCAAGTTTGCGTCAGAAGGAGGCAGGAACTTGAAACTTGCCAGGAACATAGAGGACACCTGCCTTAACGTGTAAAAAGTTGTGTGTTGATATCTCATTCCATGACATCACAGTGTCAATTACAGTAATTGCTCTTAAGCGTAATCTCCCACTTCGCCAGCAGGTGGCACAAAATAACACATAAACGGCATGTACTATTAAACCAGTGTGTGTGTCTGTGTGTGTGTGTGTGTCTGTCTCTGTCTGTGTTTATCTCTGTATGTCTGAGTGTGTGCGCGTGTGTGTGTATGTGTGTTAAAAAAAATAAAAACTGCTGAAGAACAAAGATGGAGGCATAGTTGCGTCTAGGAGTAATGACTCCACCCGTGATTGAAAAGGGCGGCCGCTGGGATGGGTGGTGCTTGGGTTGTGAATACCTTGTGTGACTGCTTGCAGTCCTAGTTATTATTAGTATTGTCATTTGTGATTTATTTACATTTAATAGTTATTATTTTTTAATAACAGGGCAGCCCGGAGAGGTTTATTTTGCATGTACAGTTAACAACTGAATAGATATTAGTTAATTTCATCTAAAATATTATGTTTTTTTATCGACTAATGCTGCATACAGAAAGAAATTGGTCGGGTTGATCAGGACTGATGCACGGTACCGATAACCTCGTAGAGTGTTTACAGATCTGAAGCCTTCCCATCTACTGGAAAGCTTTTCAGGGCAGCCCCGATGATATCATTTGCTTTGTGATATGATCTATAATGCTGAGCACAAATAGCAAATAATTTTTTTTCTTAAAAAGCATTGCATCTAATTGTGGAACCCTTAAATCCATCTAATGTACTCAACATGACCAATGCTGAAACATTTGTTTCTCTGTGTCTGTTATAACAGCTTTTAAAAACCCTTAAATCCATCCATCTAATGTACTCAACATGACCAATGCTGAATCATTTGTTTCTCTGTGTCTGTTATAATAACTCTTAAAAAACGGGCTGAAAGGTAATTATTTGGGGTAACAGAGCCCCGTCAATGTACGTCCTTTAAAAGTAACCTTTTGTTTTCTGTTGTCTGTTTGTTATTGTGTCAAACCAAGTCACGCTCAAGGAGAAGTCTCACGAGAGTTTAGTTTTTGCAGGAGGGCTGGAGAGAGGAGAGTTTGTTGTGTTACTGCAGAAAGTGTAGCTTAGTATTATCTAAAAGATTTGGGTGAAGAAAAGTTGAGATTGTAATGACAATAAGGACATTTCCTGCAACGACATTTCAAAGCAAGACTTCTCCTTGAGCAAGACTTAGTCCCTCAGACCCAAAATTATAAGAAAATAAGGTCCAGGTGGAAATAGCCCTACACTGTAAAAAAACCAACGTATAAAAACGGTAATATTCTGGCAGCTGGGGCGCCAAGATAATACTGTAAAATAACGGAAAATAACTCGTAAAAATACAGTTATTTTCCATAATTAAAATACAGTTTGTAGTTTTCATTTTACATGAGATTTTGTGTATTGTTTTGGCTTTCTAATGTTTAATGAAGGATATTTACACCTATATAAACAATTAAATTACCTATAAATATGGTCTAACACTGCTATAGTACAAATAATCAGGCTTAAAATTGCAGAAGAGTGCTGTTATAAGTTTTTTTATATAATTTGACTTGAAAATTCTGTCTATTAATGTTCTAAAATTATATAACACCGAATGTCGCCCGCATTTTTTTAATTTAATGAAAGTCCCAACGTTCACTCCAAATGTGGAAAATTCCACACTGGCTCTTCTGTGCTAAAGTCAATAGTGTCCCGTAAGCGACCGCCTCGTTGTTTCTGTCCACCGCGCTTTATATCTGTGCCGGTCATAGGCGTAAAGGCGTAAAGGCGTAAAGGCGTAAAGGCGTAAAGGCGTAAAGGCGTAAAGGCTGTAAAGGCGTAAATACTTTCAGTCACTTTATTGCTCAGTTGAAACAATCAGACTTCACTTAACATTCACAACTAACATTGGGGTCGATGAAACGAACCACGCTCTGCACTACGGTTTGCCCCTAATAAAAACACACACAAAGCATGATGGGAACATGGCATAAACTGTAGCCCCGCCCCCCGGCGCTACATATCGATAACTCCTCCCCCCGGCCGTTGCCGTTGTTGTTCAAAATTATTGGAAGATTCAGATTTTAAAAGAAAACAGTCTGGCCTTGCCCTTCATAGGCTACTTATTTGACTGTTAATTGTTACTAATTGTTTCTAATTTTGAAATGTATATACAGTATTAAACTTGAATTTAACAGTTTCATCTTTTTAATAAAAAATAACTAATTGTCAAATTATGATACATTTGCGAATGTATTTCTTTTTGTGTGAAAAAAAGTTAATTTTCTTCAAATAAATTGACTTTTATGGTTATTCCCAGTTACATGTTTTTCATGTTATTTTACATTAGACATGTCAATTCACGGTCTATTTTTGTAATGTTAACAATATTTTCCTGTATTTTAAAAATACAGGAAAAATCTGTAAAAAAAAAACAGGGAAAATTCTGTGATATTACAGATTTTTTTTACAGTGTAGGTTTCCTATAAATTGGTCAGTCCACCATTTTAGAGAAACAAGTTATGATTCAAAGTGAACTTTTGGATATGGTTAATCTTGTGACAAAGTATATTAGTTCAATGTTCTGTTTTTGAGAATTAAATGGATGTAATCTATTTCTTCTCCCGCTCTTCCACTCAAGGTTTCGGCTCTGTATGTGAACTACAAAGAGGACATTAAGTGGAGACAGAGAGATCCTCTGGCAGTGAAGGGGAAGTCTTCTACTACTTTGGAACTCCCAGAAGATCTGTATGCTAATGGTGCCTTCACAAACCAGTATAAAATGAAAAACAAACACACCCACAAACACACTCCTCACCACCCCCCACACGATATTTACAATAATTGACTACAAACACACAAAGACGGCATGTTCGATTATCAGGAATGTAATGGTTAAGATATAGTTGATATTACATCATCCGTCACTCAATGGATCAGGCTTAGTAAACTTCACTGTAAGGTGAACAGGTATTAGCTTAACACTCAGAAAACTATTTGAGCCACTATGAGCAGAAAGATTTATTTAATTTGATTCCAGTATAGGTAGTGATACAAAGGGATGGCCCTAAACTGTTGCTGTATTATCAGACTGAATTACATTGTGCTTCAGAGGCCCTCCAGGTTCACAATCGCATGAAAGCACATGAAATCAACCAATCGCATGAAAGCACATGAAATCAACCAATCGCATGAAAGCACATGAAATCAACCAATCCCGGCGAAATTATGCGAGCTTGTTTAGTTGTCCAATCACGCAACATTCAAGTAAAGTTACAATCATCGCACGCAACGTCCCGACAATCAACAGACTTACTTCCTTCTACATGGTAATGAACAAGCACACACGTCTACGAACGTCTCCTATTTAATGACTTTATGTGAACAATATATATATATATATATATATATATATATACATATATACATATATATATGTGTTTCTTTAACTCCAAACTTTCGCATTTCCACTCATTCCTGCAACATTATCTCCAAAAACACAACATTTGAGAAAATATGAAAATACTCGGGAATCTAGTGTCACTCGACACTAGATTCCTCACCAATCACTAGTGGAGACGTGCAGGACCCACGATGGGTAATACTCGAGTTGTTTGGGTTTTAGTCAGGATATTATTTTTGATGATACAGATTCTAAAACTGCATCAAAGTTGTTGATTGTCATTGCGGCAGTCAACATGTTTGTTGATTACGTCTCGGCTGGATTGGGCGCCACAGTGCCTGTGCTCAAAACAATAGGTGAAGCAATACTGGACTCTACGCGTAACAACATTTGGAACAAATGGGTGCCAGAGGGCGCAGCTTAGCAAGAGTCTAGAACTAGGCAACCCAAAAAGCTCTTCCTGGTATAGGACATCTGCCAGTAACCTTACATAATCTTAAAACTAACCCCTTTACAAACTGGCCTACTCTCACATCTCAATAAAAAAGCCGCTTATCTACAAACCGGTACTGGAAGATAAAATAACCTCCATACCCCCTGGTGTGACACACCAAGTTGCTAGGCATACCAGGCACCAAGAACTTCCGCCAAAATACAAAGAACTCTTCACTTAGATAAATACAGGATTCGTTTGGTACTTTGTGATGTAATTAAAATATGAATGTTTTACTCTCCAAATGTATCAGTCATGTGTTAATTGTGAGGAAGGTGCAAGGAGAGCCAGTAACTCAAATGCAATATTGTTTACTTAAGTGTTATAACATAATGTTTAATATCCAGTTGTTAATAATAAACATACCTTTTTTTAATGAAGCAATTTGTATGTGTTTGTGAGCAATATCTTTTTCATTCATTCATCATCAACCGCTTATCCGGAGTCGGGTCGCGGGGGCAGCAGCTCTAGCAGGGGACCCCAGACTTCCCTTTCCCGGGCCACATTGACCAGCTCTGACGGGGGGATCCCGAGGCGTTCCCAGGCCAGTGTTGAGATATAATCTCTCCACCTAGTCCTGGGTCTTCCCCGAGGCCTCCTCCCCACTGGACGTGCCTGAAACACCTCCCAAGGGAGGCGCCCAGGGGGCATCCTTACCAGATGCCCAAACCACCTCAACTGACTCCTTTCTATGCGAAGGAGCAGCGGCTCTACTCCGAGTTCCTCACGGATGGCTGAGCTTCTCACCCTATCTCTAAGGGAGACGCCCGCCACCCTCCTGAGAAAACCCATTTCAGCCGCTTGTATACGCGATCTCATTCTTTCGGTCATCACCCATCCTTCATGACCATAGGTGAGGGTAGGAACGA
>OOFG01106490.1:0-11548 GCA_900323295.1 Molva molva | reverse complement strand
TACTTATATCTTATATCATATCTCACATGAATCAAAATACTATTTTCTCTCTCTCTTAGATAAATCTGATCCCATTGAGAAGTCCAAAGTAGTGGTTCAATTCCCCAGCGCTGAGCGATTCAAGCCTTCCTATGTGCACAGGTGTGTAATACCTGCATCAGACACACAGTTCACAGGAAGTTGTGAGCTGTGTGTGGAACGTGGTCAATTTCTCCTACTTTATTTAACTGATATCATATATTTTTTTATCCCAGCTTTGGCATGTCTGAGAACTACTTTGTCTTTGTGGAGACGCCGGTGAAGATCAACCTGTTGAAGTTCTTGAGTGCCTGGAGCATCCGAGGTTCCAACTACATGGACTGCTTTGAGTCCAACGAGACCCTTGGGGTAAGATACCATTAAAATCCATTGATCTACAGATTGTTCATTTTTTGGGTTTCCTGTGTAGCGAGGGCCAATATGTCATCATCCTACATGGTATTATTATGATCCAGTAAGAGATGTACCATTGTCCATTTGTGTTCACAGACATGGTTCCACATTGCCAAAAAGGAGCCTGGGGAGTACATCGACCACAAGTTCAGGGCGGCAGCAATAGGCCTCTTTCACCACATCAACACTTATGAAGACCAGGGCTTTGTTGTGGTGGACGTGTGTGCGTGGAAAGGGTAAACAATGGAATAACTAGATTACAATAATTTCTGTTTTCTCTATGTTTTTGATGGGTAAAATAACCAAAGGCCTACGGATTCCCTTCTGAAAACAAACAGATTATAACTAGATATGTTTGATGTCTTCATTCAATTTTGTGCCTTTTTAACCCGTGTGCTGCAGTTTCGAGTTTGTGTACAACTACCTCTGGCTGGCCAACCTGCGCGCCAACTGGGACGAGGTGAAGAAGGCGGCCATGATGGCACCGCAGCCGGAAGTGCGCAGATACGTCATCCCCTTGGACATTCACAAGGTCGGTCACTCAAAGAAGGGCCACAACATTGTCCATGTCCAGTACCAAAATACTAACAGTGTTCTCCTCATGCTGTTAAAACCATGCCAGGAGGAGCAGGGGAAGAACCTGGTCAGCCTGCCCTACACCACAGCCACAGCGGTGATGCACTCCGACGGGACCATCTGGTTGGAGCCCGAGGTGCTGTTCTCGGGGCCCCGCCAAGGTACACACACACACACACACACACACCCCAAACCAGGGCCCCACTGTCACCCTGTTCATAAACCTTTGCTTTGAATATGTATTGTTTATTCCATGTGCTTTTTTCCCCACGGTTGTTACTAGCCTTTGAGTTCCCCCAGATCAACTACGAGAAGTATGCTGGAAAGAATTACACTTATGCCTATGGCCTGGGTCTTAACCACTTCATCCCTGACAGGGTACGTAAAGATGGACGTTGAACTGTACTTTGTACTTTGAAATAAAACATGTATTCAGTTAACCATGATATACAACGCGATCGCCCTCAATGGGGTAACATGTTACCAACCTATACATGTGTTAGTCACTGCTATGGTTTGCTGTTGTTTTCACAGATCTGCAAGCTCAACGTGAAGACCAAAGAAACCTGGGTGTGGCAGGAGCCGGACTCCTACCCCTCTGAGCCCCTGTTTGTCCAGACTCCTGATGGCATAGATGAGGACGATGGTAGGTCAATGGATAACAACAACAAGACTTGCGTGAAGGTTAAGTCTTCACAAAGCGGAATCAGGATAAATAAGAACCTGCTTGTTGCTTGTGGTTACTAACAGGGGTGCTCCTCACCATCGTGGTGGCCCCTGGCTCCCAGAGGCCGGGCTACCTGCTCATTCTGAATGCCAAGGACCTGTCGGAGATCGCCAGGGCCGAGGTTGAGTGCACCATGCCCGTTACCTTCCATGGGATGTACAAACCTTAACCTGCTGGAAAAACCGCAGGATTACTTTTATCATTGTTTTGAGGAGGGAAAATTGTAATAAAAGTAATTGTATACTTCCTTTTTATGTGGTCTTGATTGGTTGCGGATTGGAGTCACATCAATTCTAATGTTATTGTTTGAATCAAGTTTAATGGAGCATTTTGTCATATTCCTCTGATTTCTTTAGGACATAACTTCACAAAGCTGAAAGTACATTGTACAAGTCATGTTTGTGATGAAAATAAATGGATATTTGTTGTTTGTTCACAAGTTGTGTCACCCACTGTTTTTGGATTACATCAATGTATAATCTGTGGAAGCTATAAACATCAAAACAAGTAATTACAATATAACAAAACATAGTGGATAGCCTGCAAGCATCCATTCAAAGTGTCCTTTAGCAAAGATTGTGTAGCTGACCGTTTCGCTCTGAGCTCCCTAAAACAAAACGAAATCAGGTTTCCCTTCAATAATTCATATAAAATAGTGTTTTCTGAGTGGAACTCAATTCAATGCATTGTACTACTGTTTTCTAGAGTTTATTAAAGCTAAACCTTTGTATTACCAAATACAAGGCCATTATTTTATTAAACGGCTCTTGAAGCCGTTTAATACATTAGCTATTTGTTCAGTAATACGCTGAACATTCCGTAGTGTTTGCAACACCAACAAATTAATCGTTCTTCAAAAGCTTTGGGTTCCCTTAAAGTTTCCCAATTGTAATCTCTGCCATCATCAGCCATAGCTTGCAGATATCCCCTGGTTACTGATGCACTACAAAGCGGATTTACTGCGTCACATGTTAATCATAAGAACAAATGGGCATAGCGTCATTACTGATAATAACATGCAGATGTGTGGCTTGGTGATTGTGAAAGATCATGAAATGTTAAGACCCGACCTACAGTGCAAATCTGTTCTCACAAGCTGATAAAAAACGTTGCCTATATAAATAAAAAGCATTTGTTCAAGATGAGCAGACCCTCATTTTAAGTGTGAAATGGTCACAGTGTGTGAATACCGTGTGATTGCAATGGTCAGTGTGAGATCTTTAGCAGGTAACACACTGATTGTGTAAACTACGTTGGTGGAGAATTTGAGCGGGGTTATTTTCAATTGAGCAACAATGGCACTCTATAATCTTTCACTCAGAATTAACCCTTTAAGCTCAAAGAAAGCAAGTATTTGTTAAATGTCTTTGACTAACAATGTGTGTCCACAATTTAGCAAGACAAACGTGTGCTTTCAGATTTATTTTTGTTTACATAAGGGCATGTTAGACTTCAAAAACAAAATGACATGGACATTTTCAGAGTTCAAACCAAAGTCAAAAAAATAAATGCTGAAATAGAAAAGCCCATGACTGAAAGGTGTAATCTCAACTCTCTTTCTCGGAAATTCATTCGGGACAGAGGTTTGCATAGTCATGCTAAAACTATAGGTAGCATATAGATTAAGAGTTAGGGTGGTTATTCTCCTAAATACACAATGGAGTCTATAAAACTACAACAATTGGCCAAGACACGAGGTGGAAAGAAAAATAAAAGGATTGCAACCAAAAAACTCAGAACACAGTATCACATATGAAATTAAACCACACACTGCAGTTTAAATCTGATGAACAGCAACAGGAACTGCAACAAAACCAAAAATCACCCAAGATGTAGCCTATAGACAATCAAACTATTTGACCTTTATTGGAACATGGCATGACTTGTCACGTAATCTAGCCTACTTTCTGTCACAGTGGAGCGAACCTCTGTCCCTCTATACAGACACTAAAACACAACAAGGGGCCACACAAGCAGAACACACCAGAGGCTCTTATTACAGAATTACACAATTCATGAAATAGGTCATTGGGACTGTCACCGTTGATGGTTTTCAACTTAACATTTCTGCAACGAAAAAGAGGAAAATGGAAAGCAATACAATGGATAGTGCAAGATATTAAAAGTATATATTAATCTATGAATTCCATTATAGTCATGTAAGTAAAGTGCAAAACTCTGGATCAGATGAGTATTTGTGCAAGCGTTATTCAGTTTAAACTGATCCACCGGCTCATGCATTTGAGCCCTTTTGCAATGGCGAACCAGCTTTTTTTACTCTTTGGGTAATATATATTACCTTTCACAATTCAAACGCTGAATGTGTCATCCTTCAAATCATAAAGTTGTTTTTGACACAACTTTGGAATCGCACTTCATCAGAGCGGCAGTGTGGCCACGATATATATGAAACTCAATGACTCAATGAAACTCAGAGATGTCATTGAGTTCAGTAGCCCAAGAGTCATGTAGCCTAAATCTGCATTACATATACATTGTTGCTGAATGGCGGCTTGTGGTTTCTGGGAAATATAACAGGGTTCATCACTCAACACTACCAGTGTACAATTTAGTATTTTACACCCACTTCAACAAAGTGCAAAGCTTTTTGTCGCTCTAGTTTTTTTTTTTTTTTTTTTTTTACAGCGATGAACAAGTCTAGCAGACATAACCAATGTTATGTTTCCAGTTGAGACTGCACAAACTGAACCAATTAAATTCTTGCTGACGGAATTTGGTCAGTGAAGTCAGTAGCAGAAACATTGAATTGAATGGATGCTAACCAAGTAAAACCAATGCTATTTGGGATGAGACACCACCGAGACCAGCTCAAGTGGAAATGCAGACACACCCCTCCCCTTACCTACACACACACACACAGTTAAGAGTTATAGGCGCTGGATCAGTTGCATCACTGAACACTGCTGCAGCACAACGGATGCATTACTACAACCACGGTCATGCACTGTTGTCTGAAAAGAAACAATTGTATCGCCATCTTATCTTGATTATTCTAGCAGTGTAGACAAGTCGATTGGGTATCACGCCTAGGAGGTAACACATGCTATCCGTTTTAGTCGTGTCCATCAAATAATAGGCCGTTATCAAAACAGTCTTTTTTAGAGTGGGCCCCAGCCGCACTATTGACTGCACATCCCAACGTACTAAAGCGCAGCAGGTTGTTTTTTTTGTTTTCTGTATGTGTGAGAAGGGATGAGGGAGAGGCGTGGTCGATGTAAGCATAAGGTGGGGAGGAAGTTTGGTCAGTTGGTCTCGTAGGTGGAGAGAAGAGCAGCATCTACGGGCTCCATGCACGAAGGGCAGGTGAAGGAGCGCATGAGCCAGTCGTCTATACAGTCCATGTGGTAGATGTGCATACAGGGCAGGAACCTGATGGGGTCCCCGTACACAAAGTCCATCATGCAGATCACACACCTGGTGGAAATTGGAAAGCACCAACAGTGGATTAAGTTGCATTTCAGGTCCAAAACAAAGTCCAGTTTACACTTCATAAGTTTAAATCGTTTTTTGTTTTATTCAAAAGCTTACTCTCTGATCTTTTTCTCTGAGCCATCTTGGCCTCCGTCATACACGCCCTTGGGAAGGTGGTGAATGAGGCCGATGCGCTGTGCAATGCGAATCTGCTCTTCTTCTGTCAACTGGGTGGCCAGGCGAGTCTGACTGGGGGTGGGATGGTACATTGGCATGTTGGCCTGCTCCTGGAAAACAAAGTGAGGGTACACCGTTTCATATTTTCGTTTCATATGTGTTAGATGGTAATTTAATGACTGCAATCTCAGCAAATATCAAGTCAGCAAACACTAGTGTCCTGAAAAGATAACAACCTAAAGGATAAATATTAAATTAGTTACTTGTAATGAATAATTAATCAAGTGTGCTGCTCTATATAGAATAGCCTATGGGGAAATTATAACACAATAGCAATACAATATTGAAGACCTAAAGATGTTATTTGATTGTACATTACGATTGCATAAATACAGAGGATAGTTTCACACCTGATAAGGCGGAGGCGGTTCCAAGTCTGGGTCTGGCCCTTCACCATAACTAGCCCGATCTGACAGGGAATCGTGAAGCAATGATATATCGTCCGAGGTCGGAGATTTTAGACAGTTGCCCATATCTTTCTTTTCGCAGGCAAGGCAGAACGGTTTGCTAGCCAGGTGACTAGCTGTCTAGTTTGTTGTTGCTAAACTTGCTGTCGAGTCTTACTTATTTGGCCTCAAATGTTGTACTTCGATCCGATTAAATGTATTTAAATTAAAACATTAAGCATCCAAGTACGAACGATGTCATTTTCAATATATTATAAATAACATACATGCGTAAGATGTCTAAGCATTTGCCTCTGCTAACTACTGGTGAACATTTTACAGAGATCAGCTGAAGACATCAAAACAAAGAACTCCCTTCGTATGGTTAGCAGACTGGCTAACTAGCCACTTTTAACTAGCCAGTTTAGCGACTTCCTTGATTCACAAAGCTCATATTCCGTGGAATCTAATTCTGGAGAAAACATTCACTTTGTCGGCATTGGTAAATCTAAAGAAAACGGATGTATCTATTGGATTGTGTCGACATCCTCTCTGCTTCGCGAATAAGTACCATAAACACAGTTTGTTTTTCTTTGCTAGCCTAGCTCTTCCTCCCCGATGACATGTCGGGCCATTGGAGATGACGTAACGGTTTGCGTTGTTGTGCTTTGTCTTTTTGCTTGAGCAAATTCATTGGTTGGATTTCCAAAACGTCAAACTAGGATGAGGAACATAACTGGGACGTGTTCTTATAAATATACGAATATTCTATTATTTTAATATAACACGATATAGTTTAATTTGTGTGAAATATATGCCTATGATTAAAATCATTTATTATATTTTAATAAAATGGATAGGCAATAAAAGTGCAACTTGATGACACCTTTATTTGTATTTACAAGTATTGTACACATAAAAACCAACAATTAATTGCATTCCAGTAAATTATGGTACAAACCTTCATGTTTTTGGTTAAGTGAGCCTCACAGAATCGGCCTACTTCAGGCAAATTAAACAAATACAAATACCTATGAACATTGCAGGAATGTATTAGGCTTCAAAGCGAACCAGCTCAATAGGGTTTTGCCACTCGTTATTTTGTTAAATCTTACAGACAGCATTTTTCCTGTACATTATTAGTAATTAGAATTAGTAATTTGTGAAGCAATGGTATGTCATGAAGTCTACAGTTTATTTACTGTTGCCTGCAATGTTTTTATCAATATTCACAAAGAAGAAACATTTGCTATAGAGTTGAAAAGAGCTAAAACGATCATTTAGTTTGAGTATTTACTTATTATTTGTCATATACCACAGTATTTTTCAATTGAAAATATAAAAAGGTCCTCAAATTATAAATTGTAAAGGTGGAGAAAGGGTGGGCCTACAAAACAATAGTCGAAAAACGCCTACAAAAAAAAGGCAGCTAATGGAAGTTTGACATTATAGATCTATGTAAATGATTTAGTATCAATTATAATATACTATTTAATTCATAATGTATTTAATCTGGTTACTAATATCTCTTCCCTGGAACCTCCCTCTGTTTCACATTTAATAATATCAATACTAGCAATATATTATAACAAGTCTATTGCATTCATGTGGCTATATTAGTTGCCACATTAACCAGCAAATGTCCAAACTATCAGATCGCCCAGCTGTATTCATCAGGTCAAAGAAACTGTTGCAAAAATGTATGGAAAATGGCTCGATGATCACAATGTATATACAAAAAAAGGGTATATTTAAAAGAAAGTTTGGTCCCCCTTTGTCCCATAGTATATGTCCACACATCCAACACAAAAAAAGCAACACTGAGCCATGATTAGTAACACCTCTAGAAATGACGATACCTATTGACATGTATGACATTTATTCATTCCGCCCATAATTCCTCCCATTCACTGAAGTTATATACCATGTACCGTAGGGAATATCTGAAGTTCATTATTACTATCCAATTCCAGTCATTTAAATACCTTTTTCTTTATAATGTTTTGTGTGAATTGGATACTACAGGTTCAGGAAATACTGTTCCATGGTTCCATTTTTCTTCTTTTAAGTTCACTTTGTTTTACTGAACATTCAGTAGCCTGGCAGATTTGTACACTT
This sequence comes from Molva molva, assembly GCA_900323295.1. Classification (NCBI taxonomy): domain Eukaryota; kingdom Metazoa; phylum Chordata; class Actinopteri; order Gadiformes; family Lotidae; genus Molva; species Molva molva. The sequence goes on along the minus strand of OOFG01106490.1, from coordinate 3,640 downwards.
AACACCACACACAGTGACATCGTCCCTGACTTGGATCCTTTGAGTGTTCTCCGACACCTTTCTGATTGGACTGCTTCTGCCTCTTCTTGGGTCTGTTTAGCACCTGTCCTCCTCTTCAGTGTCACTCAGGGCATCCCCGGCCGCCACAGACGCCGTCTGCGCCAGCCGTTTCCGGAAGTGTCCATTGGGGATCTGCCAGCCGCTCCGCGAGCGCGTGTGGGCCGAGCTGACGGTGTTAGATCGTCCCAGGCTGTGGGCCACGGCCGCCTCGAAGGTCAAGGTCTCCATGGGGCCAGAGGCGTCCGGGCTGTGGTCGTCCTCCTGGGAGGCCAGGAAGGGCTCCGAGGGATAGCGGCGAGGGGGGGAGTGGTGGTGGTGGTGGTGTCGGCTAGCCTCGCCACGCCTCTCGCCCGAAGCCCCTTGTTGTTGACCCTTCCACGAGGGTCTGCCCCGCCTCATGGTCTCTGGGCTGCCCTGCTCCCGCTCCTCCTCCTCCTCCTCCTCTTCGTCTTCCGCCTCCTCCTCGTCCTCGCCCACGTGGGGCTGCGTGTGACACACCAGCGGGGAGTAGGAGATGTGAGGGTGGGAGCGGGTGGGCGTCTGAGAGACAGGCCGACGCGCGCTGGGGGTGCTGGACTCGGAGGTGGACGGTACCGGACTTTCGGAGCTGTTGCCCTGGAGACAAGGACAAAAAAACATGGAGATAGATTAGTGGCTGCCTTTTTAGAAAGTTAAACTTATGACTTATGGAAACAATAAAACACACTCCACACTCTCCCCTCATCACACTAACAACCAATAAAAATAATAATAATTAAAGAGCCAATCTAGAGGATTTTCATGTAAATACATGTCAGTTAAGTCACTATCTATCGAAGAATGAGGGAACATAATGGTGATTGAGCCTACGGCCCACTGATGAAAGCTCTTGTATTTGCAGTATTATTAATGTTAGGAGCTGGGTGTCACACCGTTGGGATCTAACAGTTACCGCTTATTGCCAAAGGTGTCGCCAAAGAGAACAAAACAGAAATAATTTAGATTGCCACATTAAGTTAATTTATACAGCATTGTACATTTCTTGAACCCAATGCGCTGGAACAACAAGTGGTCAAAGCAACAAGAATTGAAATGGCAGCAGGAAGGACTGAAACAGAACGCGCTAACCTTAAAATCTTAAAATCTTACAGCCAATCAGGATTTATATCTCACAGCCTCAGGACGTTCTCTCTATTCAAATATCGATGATCCATGAGCTCTGCAAGACGGACGCCTGACTAAACCCTAGGACTTTCTCATTTAAATCCACACAAGTTATTTCCCCTCTCATTTCTCATTGTCCAAGCGTCCATGTAGTTCTGGAGATTTGGCCGCTACCTGCTTTTCGCGGGGGTGCGTTCTCTCTATGCTGGAGCTGCGGGAGGGCTGCTGGCTCCTCTCCGCTGAGTTGCAGCGAGACGTGTCTGGGGAGAGGAGGTGGCAGCGCTCCTTAGAACGCCCACGCTCCCGGTCTCTGTTGCCCGCGTGCCAGCGGTCAGAGCGAGAAACTGAGGAGAAAAAAACCCAAACCATCACGAAGCATCAACACAAACAGATGAAACACAAAAAACTAATCAAAATTCATTGCAGTTCTCTGGTAAGATGAACACAGTTTTTTATTGTTTTTGTGGTAAATAAGAGGCCTACGGCAAGAGTAAAGGCAACAAAAAAGGCAACAAAAAGGATGTGTTCTGTAATGTGTATTGAAGTCGCTATCATGTTTTGATCTGCACTTGATAGACCTACCGGCGACCTTGTAGCTTTTGTGGCGAGGCCGATAGACCCGGTCTGGGCTCGGCTCCTCTTCCTGCCACAGACCATTGACCCGCTCGTCCGCCACGGTGGACACCGAGCGCTTCATGGAGCCGCCACTCGCAACCTCCGGCTGCTGCTGACACATGCAGCACACGCATGAAGAAACAGAACGACACAACACACACACACACACATGCAGAAGAAGAACATGTGTAAGAAGATTAGATAGAGAGAGAGAGAGAGAGGGAGAGAGAGAGGAAAATAGAGAGTGGAAAAGAGAGAGAGAGAGTATGACAGGCAGCGTATGCAGTATATTCAAATTATTATTTAAACGCGAGCCGGTTAAACATTTTCAATTAGGTCGGAGGTTACGCTGCTTCCTGCAGAGGAAAATCAATCACCAGACACCCAACTGATCAAACCAAATGTTGTCCTACGATGATCACTCACACCGTGTCAGCAATCCAGGCTTATCCAAGCCCTGAGTGACTCTTTGCCAACCGTCTGACACACCCAAAGAGGCAAATCACAAGTCAAAAAGCCCCTTCCTTCCAAGTCCCAGCAGGGATGTATCCCATGGCCTCAGACCCACATGCATCATATCCCAGAAGGCTCAGGGGGATTCATCACACTGGCCTAGGCAGCCCGCCACGTCCTCAGGGTCCAACGCAGAGAGCATGGCGTGCATTGGAGGTTATGTGTGCTTCGGAAGGGATGTACCTGTGAGTCTATTGCCAGACGGGGCATGGAAACGGCTCGCGCCCCTAGGCCCCGCCCTAGTGGGGGCGCTAGGGAGCTTCCTATTCCCCTACCGCACTCCCCCACCTACGTGAGCAGAGGACAAAAAGAAAGTAGGGCAACACGAGAAACCAACGCATCAAGCTGGGGGGGATGGAGGATCTGGTATAAAGAAGTTTACAGGCCAAGAGAGAAATGGGGGGCAAAGATGCCATTTTGTATTGCTCGGCCCGTGGTCAAAGCCATGACCGATAATCAGCATCCTCATTGCCATCGCCATCCAATCAGAAGCCATTCCATTCCATTCCAGCCAAAGAGAGACATGGTGCTAACTAGCGATGACAAAAGAAACATAGTCGTAAGAGAACCTGGTCTAATCCAAACGCAGTCTCAGATGCATGGTGCAATAGTATAATGCCATAGACAGTGACAAAAGCCAGGACAGTATACAGGGAAAGAAGGGCCTTGTGTTTCAGTTCATGCAGCACCGGGACCTTGATGCACTTAGCTATAGACAGACAGAGCTAGCAACTAAACACAATCCTCCGTAATGAGACGTAAGGACAAACAATAATATGTGGGCACTTATATTCTTCATTCTTTCAGCAAACAACTCAGACCAGTTCAACCACACTTTACACACAAGACAATATCAACAATCAGGCAACAATCCCCCTGGATTTCCAAACCACCACAGGCCTATTTTGTGTATCAAAGACAAGAGTAGACAGAAAGATAGAGAGATACAGATACAGTCTGCCAGGCACTGAAGTAAAAAAAAGTGAAACCATCATTCATCCATCCCCATGAAAAACACATTTACACTCATCATGTGCACATGCGTGTTGTGAATTGTTTCACAAGATACACTGTGGTGCAAGGCATATTGTGGCTAGGCTTGAGGTGTCCAGGGTGGCGTTGAATGGCTGTCCTCACCATTGACTGGTGCTGACTGGAATCAGCATCGGAGCTCACGGGCGGTAGAAACAGCTCCTGTGGCGAGATGGGACTCAGAGCCAAAAAGCCTCCCCTGGTCCTACAATGGAACAGATAAGGGTGATTCAGTGGTCAGATGGACTGACTTATGGAATTCACACGTAACACACAT
>OOFG01106445.1:0-10882 GCA_900323295.1 Molva molva | reverse complement strand
GAGAACCCCCCCTACTGCCCTGTTTTCAGATGCTTCTCATCCCGTTTCCTCCTCTTCTTAACCTACCTTCCAACTCCCTGCTGGGTTTATTACCTTAGCATTTAGCATGAGTGCTTTGAGCCCTTCCTCCACACAAGGAAAACAGCAAGATATTTCAGGAAGCGCTCATTAGGAGCGACCTCTCCACCTGTTCAGCGCTTGCTCAGACTTGGTTGTTTAGAAGGATAGACATTCAGCGCCATTTTGTTTCCCCCCGTTTTTTCCCCTTCTGTTGTACGAGTACATTTGTAAAGTAAAACCAATTCCAAAAGTGGAAATGAAAGTAGAGAAGAAAACTAGAGCGAAAGTACGAAGACTCGGACTGCGTGACCCAAGCCACGCATTGCGTTACCAAGCGAGCGCAAATGGAGTTTGAAATGCTTCTCTGGTTTGTGTGTTCAGGGTCTGACCAGTGCCAAGGCAGCAGAGCACCTGGCTCGTGATGGCCCGAACGCCCTCACTCCTCCCCCAACCACCCCGGAGTGGGTCAAGTTCTGCAAACAGGTAAGATCCGCCACGATCCCTCTTTCTTGTCTTAATGAGGACTGTGATGTGTACGTGTCTTATGGGGACTGCGATGTGTACGTGTCTTATGGGGACTGCGATGTGTACGTGTCTTATGGGGACTGCGATGTGTACGTGTCTTATGGGGACTGCGATGTGTACGTGTCTTATGGGGACTGCGATGTGTACGTGTGTCATATGGGGACTGCGATGTGTACGTGTCTTATGGGGACTGCGATGTGTACGTGTCTTATGGGGACTGCGATGTGTTCGTGTCTTATGGGGACTGCGATGTGTTCGTGTCTTATGGGGACTGCGATGTGTAGGTGTCTTATGGGGACTGCGATGTGTACGTGTCTTATGGGGACTGCGATGTGTACGTGTCTTATGGGGACTGCGATGTGTACGTGTCTTATGGGGACTGCGATGTGTGCGTGTCTTATGGGGACTGCGATGTGTACGTGTCTTATGGGGACCTCCACTGTACTTCCCTGGGGTTTGTAACAGGATAGGGCGAGGCTTTGCCTTCTAAAGGAAATCCATATTGAAAGTCAACACAAATCATTGTGTGAATAGTATTCGATTTTATTTCGCTTTCAACCTTTTACCTCGTCAATTATCAAACGGCGACGTCTAAACATTTTCATAGTCTCACGCAAAGGTTTTAAGTGTAACCTTTTTACCGGCACATTTGAACGGGTGGAGTCTTTGGACTGGAAACCGCAGGATCGAAACCAAACGCTTGTGCTTCCCGTCTCCTAGATGTTCGGAGGCTTCTCCATGTTGCTGTGGACCGGAGCCGTCCTCTGTTTCCTAGCGTACGGAATCCAGGCCGTCATGGAAGATGAACCCGCCAACGACAACGTCAGTAAAACGGCCCCCGTTGTTGTTTTTGACATTTAATGAAAAGTTGTATGATTTTTGTATTCATGGCTTGGTTCTTAATGCTGTTAGTGGAATGGCCTCATTATGGATGGAAATGGCACGGATGGAATTAAATCAAACATTTTGTAGGAATGACCAATGCATTATAGCAAGGATGTAACTCAAATTCAGAGTGTTTTATTTATCAAATACGCAGTGTAGCACAGGATCGTTATGAACAACGAAATCCTTAGGACATGGAAGCATCAACGACGTAGTGGGCAAATGTTGGAGTATACTCCACTACGTCTTAAGAGGTCGAAAAAGCAGTGGACATATACTAAACATTTCCATTTGAAATCTGTGTACCTCCATCAGTTGTACCTGGGCGTGGTGCTCTCAGCTGTGGTCATCATCACCGGCTGCTTCTCCTACTACCAAGAGGCCAAGAGCTCCAAGATCATGGACTCCTTCAAGAACCTGGTTCCTCAGGTAAGGCCTTCAAGTGTTTTAGGAACAACATAATCTACCTTGGACTGGATTCCTTCCTTGAGACTCTGATCTGTAACCCCCGGCGTCCCACAGCAAGCCCTGGTGGTGCGTGATGGAGAGAAGAGCTGTATCAACGCCGAGGAGGTGGTGGTTGGCGATCTGGTGGAGGTCAAAGGAGGAGACAGGATCCCCGCCGATTTGCGCATCATCTCCGCCCACGGCTGCAAGGTAGGGGAAGGGTTGATACGTTTGTCTCATTTTTTTGTTTTGTGTTTGTTGTCGTTTTGACCATCATCTGTTCAAGACTAGCGTAGATACTTCATTGTTGGCAGTGAAGCATCTATGCTAGTCGACCTTGCACTTCACTCTGAAGATTTATGTATCTGTAGTTTTGGCGGGAAATCGACTGCGGTACTACAGTCGTTTGCTTAAAGGGGTTACTATTGAAACCAATGACTACAGCTAACGTAGCAGCATATCTTCCTTTATATCTAGCTAGCTAACAGAAACATGACGGTTGACGTTAGCTTTGTAACACAACATTTTCCAATCCTTTAATCACTCCGTTTTAGATGATTAATGCAGTTGTCAGGCAGTGACTAACTGTATTGACTCATAGCGCTGTCTGTTTTACGTTCAGTCCCAAACAATCCTGAAAACACTTGACCTAATAACGCTCTGCCATTGTTATCATGTCACTTACACCTGCATTAGGAATGCTGATTTGGCTGTGTTTTCCAGCCCAAGAAATGGATTGATTGAATCATGTGCGCCATGTGCATCATATTTAATATAGGTTTATGGTATTGGTCTCCTGGTTTTGAAAAAGGTGTATTTTGAAAAATCACCGCGGTAAACATCCCTGTTGTGTCAACATGTTTTGGGGTCCAATCTCTCTCAGATAGGGGTATTTATTTGTTCAATGGAGGTTTTTTTTAAAGGGTTGGGAATTTGGGTTGAAAGACAGCGGCCACGACACGTAGCATGGTCACTGCTACCGCGGGCCGGTTAGCTTAAAGGCGTTTTGCGTACGTGCACGTTAGCGCGCTGGTGAGTCGACTGAATGGATGTTGTGACCCGTGTGTCGGCCCAGGTGGACAACTCGTCTCTGACCGGTGAGTCTGAGCCCCAGTCTCGTACCCCAGACTTCTCTAACGACAACCCTCTGGAGACCAGGAACATCGCCTTCTTCTCCACCAACTGTGTTGAAGGTAGGAGAAGGGAAACCACCCCGGAAAAGAACCGAGGACATCGCAATGAAATGGCGGAAAATGGCCTTCAAGGGTCGTAAATGCTACGCTAACGATGGAAAAACACTCAATGAAAGTCAAACTCAAAAGTTACAGCTCCACGGTGAAAGAGCTTCATTTATAAAACAATGTTATCATGAGTTTAATCCCCGTTTCATTTTGGAGGATATTGCGGGAACTTAATTCATTATTCTCCTGTGCAGCGTAGAGGGTGGGCTCTGGTTCAAGAAAGCTTTTTCGCAATAACCGGCCAATGTGTCTGCAGACCTAAATAAAGACTAAATAAACACAAAATGTCCGCCGATCGCCCACCGCAGGTACCGCCCGCGGCGTGGTCATCAGCACGGGCGACCGCACCGTCATGGGCCGCATCGCCACCCTGGCCTCGGGCCTGGAGGTGGGCCGCACGCCCATCTCCATCGAGATCGAGCACTTCATCCACATCATCACGGGCGTGGCCGTGTTCCTGGGCATGTCCTTCTTCATCCTGTCCCTCATCCTCGGGTATTCCTGGCTGGAGGCCGTCATCTTCCTCATCGGCATCATCGTGGCCAACGTTCCCGAGGGGCTTCTGGCTACCGTTACCGTGAGTTCTGCGCCACGTTTTAAGGGACACCACCCGTCGTAACCCCCACCAGGTGACGGGGTGGTGTATGTGGCGCTTTGCTACCTCCAGGGTCTACAATTCACTTTTAAGATGTTGTCTTTTAACCAGAGTGGAGATGCTTTGCTAATGTTATGTTATGCTAATGTTATGCTAGGTTACCCTTATTTGTGGACCCTGGCTATCTCCAAAGTCGTGTCCATGTAGGACGAACTAGAAGGTTAGCGCGATGAACGAACTTACTGAAGCGCATACTAGCTTGGCTTTATATCTCGTACTTTATAAACACACTTGGGGGCGGACGGAGATAAATCCCAAAATAAAGTGGAAAATAGTGGAACATTAGTGACGTTAGAAAATAGTGCAACCTTAGTGACGTTGGAAATAGTCGAACATTAGTGAAGTTGGAAATAGTGGAACATTAGCGGCGTTAGAAAATAGTGGAACATTAGCGACCGCCAAACATAGTGGAACATTAGCGACGGTGGAAAATAGTGGAACATTAGCGACGGTGGAAAATAGTGGCACATTAGCAACGGTGGAAAAAAGTGGAACATTAGCGGCGTTAGAAAATAGTGGAACGTTAGCGACGGTAGTACTAGCACAATTTTGACATGATGATTCAGGTGAAGCTTTGTCGTCGCTAGGTGTGTCTTACGCTGACCGCCAAGCGCATGGCCAAGAAGAACTGCCTGGTGAAGAACTTGGAGGCCGTGGAGACCCTGGGCTCCACCTCCACCATCTGCTCTGACAAGACCGGCACGCTGACCCAGAACCGGATGACCGTGGCTCACATGTGGTTCGACAACCAGATCCACGAGGCCGACACCACGGAGAACCAGAGTGGCACCTCCTTCGACCGGAGCTCCGCCTCCTGGGCCGCGCTGGCCAGGATCGCCGGGCTGTGCAACCGCGCCGTGTTCCTGGCGGAGCAGTCCAACGTGCCCATCCTGAAGGTAGCCCCTTTTTTTTTAAATCTAAAACAAACAAATGACCGCGATGCCGCTTTGTTCCAGGGACAAAAACGCTAAGCTTCACGCTCTGACTCACCCCTTTTGAAATGAGGACAAAAAGATTCTAAATGATTCAACGTTGAAAGGAGATATAGGTCCAGGGAGAGCAGCTGAGTAAATCAGTAAATAATTATGAATAGAGGGCCTGCGCGTGGCGTGTGACACAATCTGTCAAGTGAGGCCGGTGATAGGGGTACATCACGCACGATACGCATCATGTCAACCGTACGCTGTTGTTAACTCCAGGGTGCGACCGATAAATCGTTTTTCCTAGACGCCTCTCATTAAGATGAGTTGTTCTCTATTTAGTTTCATGGATTTGTTAAATAAAGTGTGCATGTGCACAAAAGTGACTCATTTGGTGTTGGCGTCAAAGTGTTGGGATTCGTCCCATATATTCATATCCAAATTGGAGTCAAATCCCTTCTGTTAATGATCTCTCTGAGCATAAACGACAGAGAGAGAGGGAAAAAGATGTATTATTATTAATAATATTATAAAAGTTATATTATTTAGGATAGGGCAGGATGGTGTAGTCTAGTGGTCATGTTTGAAGTTCTAGGAGGTTTAGAAAGACGCTTGCTCATTAAAGACATGGATAAAAGCGTCTTCACTAATTAGGAATTAAATCCCATACTAAATACGCAGTCCTTCGTCATCTTTTACAGAACTTTGCCGGTTTTAGCTCAACTTTTGACAAAATGGCGCACAGTGTGACTATGTGAATTCACGCGAACTTCCCACTGATTCCAAGTCTGTGTATTGTTAACGAACAGAGAGATGTGGCTGGAGACGCGTCCGAGTCTGCCCTGCTGAAGTGCATCGAGCTGTGCTGCGGATCGGTGAAGGAAATGAGAAACAAATACCCCAAGCTCGCCGAGATTCCATTCAACTCCACCAATAAGTACCAGGTAAACCTTTTTTTCATCTGGCAACCCTGAATTTGAGGGGAGTTGTTTGTGTGGTGTTCCACTTTTAAAGGGACGATGTGTAAGAATCAGCGATTCCTTCTCACTACTGACCCCTTCTGTCAGCTAAAGTGAAGTGCAGCCTGTTGGTTGAGATTTAAAAATCTAAAAATTAAAGAATTAAAAAATTAACAAATAAAGAAAATAAGAAATTGTAAAATTTTAAATAAAAACCAGCTCAGTTCAAATATAAATCAGCCCTACGCTCTACGCAATGGCGAGAGTCAGGGAATGGTGTTATTTTACAAGTTCAATTACAACCTACAACAATACTAGATGACACAGCATCCTAGAAATGGCTGTGTCACCTGTGGGTTCTGGATCGGATGCTGTGGTTCCGTCTGCTAAACAGAACCCGCCTCTCTCCGCCCTGTCACTCGTAGCTCTCCATCCACAAGAACTCCACGCCCGGCGAGACCAAACAGTTGCTGGTCATGAAGGGCGCGCCCGAGAGGATCCTGGACCGATGCACCACCATCCTGATCCAGGGCAAGGAGCAGCCCCTGGACGAGGAGATGAAGGAGTCCTTCCAGAACGCCTACGTTGAACTGGGAGGACTGGGAGAGAGAGTGCTGGGTAAGGCCGAGACCAGCCACATAGGGTTTCGATACATAACCACAGGAACCGGAGTGCTCCCAGCGATGACCTTCATCCGATTGAATAATAATGTGACTCTGTGGTTTGATAGACTAGTGGAACATTTAAAACGTGTTTTAAAAGTTTTAAAATGATAATGAATTCACGGTCTAGACACCAGTTTTTTATCAATGATTAAAGGAACTTTCAATGACCTATGAAAGTCACATTGTTGGTTGGAATTACATGTAAATTATTAATTTAATTAATAAATATTATAATAAAAAAAAATCCTGCGCTATACCTGCTCACAACACGCTTGGTTTTAAACCTGTTTTAAATCGTTGACGGGGCTTTTGAAGAGCACCTACACCAGCTCAACACAAACATGTTTTTACCACATCCAGGCTTCTGCCACTACAATCTCCCCGACGACCAGTTCCCAAAAGGCTTCTCCTTCGACACCGAGGAGGTGAACTTCCCCACGGAGAAGCTGTGCTTCGTCGGTCTCATGTCCATGATCGACCCGCCCCGTGCTGCCGTCCCCGACGCCGTGGGCAAATGCAGAAGTGCTGGCATCAAGGTAACGCATCTCCTACTTAACGGATCGCTTTTGATTCCTCCTCGCAGAAGAGATTTGTGCGTTCTTGGGCCGAAGCGATGTTAGTCGAGAGTTTCGCTTTTTGGTTGATCGTTACGTTACTTTACGATTATTTAGCAGACGCTTTTTGTCCAAAGCGATTTAGGGTAAGCGTATTCAATGATGAAGATAAACCCCGAAAAAGTGCATATAACTTCAAATATAAGCAAAGCCACTGCTTTTAAGTGCTACGATATAGAAACAAGAGATAGAGACAGATAGAGAGATACAACAAATCATTGAGGGCCTTTGGCAAGCCGGATTGAAAAAGAGACACAATTCTAAAACTAACTGCCGTCCGACATTACAGCTCTCTATTGGAATTGTACACTGACCTCGCGTTCCACTCCTCAGGTCATCATGGTTACCGGCGATCACCCAATCACAGCCAAGGCCATCGCTAAGGGCGTGGGCATCATCTCCGAGGGCAACGAGACCGTCGAGGACATCGCCGCTCGTCTGAACGTTCCGGTCGCCGAGGTCAACCCCAGGTGTGTGAACGTTCGATCGGTGATGTGCATCGTACGACATTTTCGTCCGCTCGTGGAACGATCAAGCTGTTTTTTCCGATCTTTTTCCAACCTTGTTCGAACTTGAAAACAACCGACAGCGCAGGTAGCTTCAGTTCCATATGGACGATCACGGAAAAAAACATTAGTCATCTCTTTGCAGACGATCCCATCGTGTTCCTCATTCGTAACCAAGTCCACGTAGTCCCGTCAAACGGTGTCTCACCGACCCTTGTTTCGCGCTCCTCTCCAGGGACGCCAAGGCCTGCGTGATCCACGGCGGAGACCTCAAAGACATGACCAGCGAGCAGCTGGACGACATCCTGCGGCACCACACCGAGATCGTGTTCGCCAGGACCTCTCCCCAACAGAAGCTCATCATCGTGGAGGGCTGCCAAAGACAGGTGAGACCTGAGACGTGTGTGTGTGGAGGTACGAGGTCCTCGTACCTTCATTCGTACCTTCATTCATACCTTCGTATGAATGAAGGTAGGTCGTCGTACCTTCGTCTGTTTCCACTGGGATCACTTTTGGCGATGTAGCCATTCACGTGGTTACACAAGAGATAACTAATGTTACATATCAGGGAGGATGGCGTAGAGGGGGAGGAATCGTGTAGTAGTAGTGGCCAGGGGGGTTCGAATCCCAATGTTTACAGCCTACCTGCTGTAAGCCACCCTTGAGCAAGATGCTCAGGATGACATCATTCTGGATGATCTCGTCACCTTGGATCAAAGAGTCGGCCAAACGACTAAAAACGAAAACATCCGAAATCTTTTCCGGCAGGGAGCCATCGTGGCCGTGACGGGCGACGGAGTGAACGACTCTCCAGCCCTGAAGAAGGCGGACATCGGCGTCGCCATGGGGATCGCCGGATCGGACGTCTCCAAGCAGGCGGCCGACATGATCCTCCTGGACGATAACTTCGCCTCCATCGTCACCGGAGTGGAAGAGGGTGAGTCTCGCTCTAGATAAACAGAATGAATGAGTGAATGTGGCAGCGGTGGCGGCAGTGGCTCAGGAGGTAGAGCGGGGTTGACCGGCGACCGGAAAGGTTGCTGGTTCAATCCCCCCGGCTCCTCCTAAGAGTGTCGAGGTGTCCCTGAGCAAGACAACCTCACCCTAACTGCTCTCCGAGGAGCTTGGCTGTCGCCTTGCGTGGCTGACACCGCCGTCGCTGTGTGAATGTGTGTATGAGTGGGCGAATGTGAGGCAATAATTGTAAAGCGCTTTGATTGATTTGAAAAGCGCCATGTAAATTCAGTCCATTTACTATTTATTTGAGAGAACGCAAGCGCAAGCGACATGTCTGTTGTCGTGTTCTGTGTTTGAACTTGTTTTCAAGGCGTTTATGTTTTAGAGGCTATCCCTCGCGACACACTTTTGACACAATCGATTCCACTCAATTCCACTCCCAGGTCGTCTGATCTTCGACAATCTGAAGAAGTCCATCGCCTACACCCTGACCAGTAACATCCCAGAGATCTCCCCCTTCCTCCTCTTCATCATCGCCAACATTCCTCTGCCCCTGGGCACCGTCACCATCCTCTGCATCGACCTGGGAACCGACATGGTGAGCTCATGATCCACCGATCAATTGGATGGAGTACAGAAAATAACAATCTGATTTCACAGGGTGGAATATGGTTGAGCCATAACATTCATTAACGTCTCTGTAGAAATGTGTAGCGCTAGGACGTTTTTCTGTGGCGCTTGAGATACAATCTTCCCAAAATATTCCAGTTCATGTCTGTATACTTTTCTGGCGTGAACTCTGAACTATGAACTATCGTTCACCCCCCCCCAGGTTCCTGCTATCTCCCTGGCTTATGAGGCAGCTGAGAGTGACATCATGAAGAGACAGCCCAGAAACCCCAAAACAGACAAACTGGTGAACGAAAGGCTCATCAGTATCGCCTACGGACAAATCGGTAAATGTTTTATTCTGTTTACCTCCAATACAACAACACAGTCTGTCTCTTTCGGCTCCTAGCCCTAGTTACCCAAGCCCTAGTTACCCAAGCCCTAGTTACCCAAGCCCTAGTTACTCAAGCCCTAGTTACCCAAGTCTATCTTCCTCTGGTTGAGTAAACCAGTAACAGTCTCAGCCTGGTGAGAATGTACCTCTCTCTACCGTCTTATTTTAATCCGTGGGCCATGGATAATGTCAGTCACCTTCCAGTAAGTGGTGTGTTGTCCAAAGGATGATCTGACCAATGGTATGTTTCCCCCTAGAGGTACTTTGGGGGTATTGCAGTGGGTCCACTGAAAAATACATGAAAAACTCTCAAATATTCCCAGTTAAATTATCAGCATCTGAACATGCAAGTTGAGTTTGTTTCTAATCTACAGCTCGTATAAAATATAAAAAAACATTGTTTTATAGATTTATGGAATGTGTAGAATATAACGTATAAAGGAAGTCAATTAATGAATTAACAATTAGTCAATTAAAAAATGTGTTTCTTTGGTGTTTGCTAGGTATGATGCAGGCTGTAGCTGGGTTCTTCACATACTTTGTGATCCTGGCTGAAAACGGGTTCTTACCAATGGACCTGCTGGGCATCCGAGTTTACTGGGACGACAAAATGGTCAATGACCTGGAGGACAGCTATGGACAGCAATGGGTCAGTGGCACTGACTGCTATGCTAACTATGTTAGCATAACTATGCTATGCTATGTTGCTATGCTATGCTAACGATAGGTCGAAAAGGGCTACGGTCTATTCTCAGAGCAGTGTTAACCATAGCCTTGAAAGGCAGTTGTTTTTACGCTACGGTTGATGCTAATGCTACGTTATCATTGCATTAGCATTGATGGTAATAAAATGGCCCTTGCCTGATTCAGTTTACTGGTGAAATAACTAAATTCAAATAAACAGTCTAGACAAGCAGCAGAAGCAAATCAAAACGGGAATATTTGCAATGTTCAAATTATTCAAAATGTTTCTTCTTTGAATCAACCACCATTTTTCCCAACCAGACATACGAACGCAGAAAGATCGTAGAGTTCACCTGCCACACGGCGTTCTTCGCCAGCATCGTGGTCGTCCAGTGGGCCGATCTGATCATCTGCAAGACCAGGAGAAACAGCATTTTACAGCAGGGGATGAAGTGAGTAGGCCTACTACTGGGAACACAATACGACACACACTACTACAGAGATGTACCCCCGTTGTGTTTGTATTCGTGTTTTATATGTTATATATTATTGTATTCAATGCGCTGAAGTATGTTGTATATGCATTGTCAGGACTGTAGTGTAGTGTGTTGTGTACATCGTGGTGACATGTGGCATGTGGTTACCATAGGAACCGCATCCTTATCTTCGGACTGTTTGAGGAGACTGCCCTGGCTGTTTTCCTGTCCTACTGCCCTGGGATGGACGTAGCACTCAGGATGTACCCCCTCAAGTGAGTACCA